>VYZU01011242.1:17679-29322 GCA_013401355.1 Ceyx cyanopectus
TATAAGAATATATTATTATATAATATATTATTATATAATATATATTCTATTATTATATATAATAATATTATTATTAGATTCTTCCAGAATCTATAGCAGAAATCAAACTTATAACACCATCTGTATTTTGCCACCCATGAAGTCAAACACTGCAGACACATGGTCTAACAAAACCAGCTGGAATCTCTTCAGCACAGAGTCCTTCCTGACCCCCAGGCCTGCCCTCTAATCACCACCTTCTGACAGCAACTGCAGCTGAATATCTGGTTTTAATTTGGTCATCAGCCTGCTTCCCTTCACATTCCTCTACCCCATACCCAATTTTATTGCCATGCTGCCCAGCCTCCAGAGCTGCTGCCCAGCCATACCTGAGATTCACACATTGAGTCAAGATCCAGACACCTCTTTGCAGGTCCCTTTACCCAGGCTCTCCCACCAATCTTAGCCTTCCCAGCTAAATTCAGTGGGACGTGGTTTTCTGGGATGATGTTTATTAACAATGTAGAAACAACCTGTAAGGAAGCAGGAAGATTGGCAGGAAATTGTTTCTTATATTCCCTTCTCAATGTAAAGAAATTGGTATGAAGAATAAAAGCAAAATCCTACACTTATTTTTTCCACTGATAGCAAAGCTCTGAATCTGAATTTTACAAGACTTTTTGCTCTCTTGCTACTCTAGCCTTTGCAGGATCAATGAGCTCAGACACATAATTCAGGAATATATGGAAACAAATATTTTTTCCAACAATTATATTTATATATATACTAATGTGTGTATATATTGACTTGTCTGCTTGGTTTTATAGGAAAAACTGGGAGAGAATTTCCCCTACTCTGGGATTGAATGTTCAATTCTCTTAAATGGCAGAAAACAGAGCACTCACTTGAGCTTCCCAGATATTAAATCGACCAAAAAGTCAGATACCAGAGTATTTACCTACAGCCTTTAAGTTCATGGATTTAAAAGCACTGTCATAGCTTAGCTTACTATGATCAACAAATTCCTCCTCTGCTCTTGTGCCTGTGAACTGCAGCATCCTACATTTGTCTGCAACAGTGTTCAGAGCAGCAAGTCAAAGTGTTTGCCTAATAGTGCCTTTTAAAATGAAATGTGAATCTCACAGCTCAGCAGCACAGACCAAGATCTGTGTGGTGTTGGATCTGGCTTTTCAGCAGCCTTCAGAAGCCCTTTTTAACATTAGCATTCTGCTTACTTTGGACCCACCAGGATTCTTTAAGCCACTAGATGATAAACTACCTGCTTTCCTGTCCATAGTCTCTGTGGTTTCATAATGGCAGGAGGAAAGGTTTTAATTCTTCCTTTTTTGTCTGTCAGCCCTCTGTAAACAAGCTCCATGTACTGCTCCCTGGTGAAAAAGCAGCCCCGGATGGTCATGCTGACTCCAGAAATCATGTGATCCTGGATCAAGCCTGGAAGTGGCTTCCCATCCTGAAGAAATAACAAGAAAAAGGGTTGGGGAGGATACTAATTTATGTGCCAGCAGCTCCCAAAATTGTTCCAGCTGGATGAAATTACTGAGGTCATTTGTAAAGCACTTGCCATCCACTAAATCTCTTCTGGACATTGACATTAAAAGGAATAAAATTGTTTGGATGTGCTGGGCTTTATTTAGAAGACAAGTGGAGACAGAACAGAAACCAGGGATAAATAAATAAAAATGAGTAAATTAATAAAATAATAAATTTTAAAAAATTAATAAAAATGACTAANTAAATTAAAAATGAATACATTAAAAAATGAATAAACTAATAATGAATAAACTAAAAATGACTAAATTAAAAAACAATAAATTAAAAATGAATAAATAAAAAATTGATAAATAAAAACGAATAAATAAAAAATGAAGAAACTAAAAATGAATAAATTAAAAAAATGAATAAATTTAAAAATGAATTAATTAAAAGATGAAGAAATTAAAAATAATTCCTTTTTCATTCAGAAAAAAACCAAACAACCAATCCACCCACCCACCCAAAGTGATTTCACAGGGGAATAAATGTATCTGACAGCTTAACTCACCTTTGGAACCAGATACTGCTCATCAGTGAAGGCTAAGGTGTAGGCTTCTGCTCTACCCAGCTCACTCTGGGGAAAATGGGCATTCATTTCATCACCATCAAAATCAGCATTGTAAGCCTTGCAGTTGGCATAGTGCAGCCTCAGCACCTTCTCCCCGGGCAGGATTCGTGCCTGGTGAGCCTGGATGGAGGGTCTGTGCAGGGTGGGCTGGCGGTTCAGCAGCAGCACGTCCCCGTTCTTGATGTGGCGACACACCTGAGACACAGTGTTGGCTGCTGCCTACCAGGCTTTTCCACTGGAAAGGCTGCACCTCAAACTCCACACACATCCAAAAGGGCTTTATCTAGCTAGTTTTTAATGTTGTGTGCATGAGAATGAAGACTGCTTGGCCCTGAATGCCCTCTGCTTGCCACCAAACCGCACGCTGAGCTCCACATCCTCCCACAAACCACAGTGATTAAAGCAAGTTAACAGCAAGCAACCCATGCTCCAACAAGCTTTCCTCTCCCTTGGCTATACAGGCATCCAAGACTGAAAATGAGAGAAAATGATGCCATTTGTCAATGAGAAAATCCATTCATCCAAAGCCCACTGGGTTGAGTTGATAACACCATGCAGGCAGCACTGGACATCCCAGAATGAGGATGAATGTGAGGTGAATGTGACCCAGCAGGGGAAGCAGAGTGATAATTTCAGATGAGTCCAACACAATATATTCTTATCTAGAACAGAGTCCCTCAAAATAGTGTAATTTTCATTTCTCTGTCAGTAACACCCATATATTCATTTAAATTCTTATCAAGAGGAGTGTGAGATGCTGTCTGTACAGTCAAAATACTGCTATGTTAACCTACCTCTGTGACAGGTTCTGAGAGAACTGACATCACACAGCTTGTCTTAAATATTCAATCTCTACCACAGCCAGAAGGGCTTGGAAGGAATCTTAAAGATCATCCAGTTCCAACCCCCCTGCCATGGGCAGGGACATCTCCCCCTAGAGCAGGTTGCTCAAAGCCCCATCCAACCTGGCCTTGAGCACTTCCAGTGATGGGGCAGCCACAGCTTCCCTGGGCAACCTGCTCCAGTGCCTCACAGTGAAGAATTTATTCTTAATATCTACTCTAAATCTACCCTCTTCCAGTTTAAAGCCATTACCCTGTCCTGTCACTACACCCACTGATCAAGGGATCCTCCCCAGCTTTCTTACAGGCTCCTTTAAGTGCATGGCTATGAAGTCTTCCTGGGGCCTTCTCTACTCCAGGCTGACTACTCATCACCAAAACTTTTGTCCTAGACACGAAAGAATAAGTTCTCAACTCTTGCAAGGGACAGAGAAACAGCTGTTATGACATTTCAAAGGTTGATTTAACTGTGGCCCAGAGAAACCCTCCAGTAACACTGAAGAAAGAACTGATACAAGCACTGAGCATTTCACAAATTAACATGATTGTTTCTTGGTGTGTCATCCATAAAAGGAGATGGGGATAGGAAGATGGATCCCAGGTTACAGCAGTCAGTGCTAAAACTGACTGCTCATTAGTGGCAATACCAGCATGGCTGGCACAGAGCAGAGGACTCTGCTTTGTACATAGTCATGGGCACCCCACTCCTGGGTGGAGTCACAGCTATGTACTGCCATGTACCCAGATGTCAACTGCTTGTACTGTACCTGCTCCACTTCAGCCTGCAGACCTACCACCCAAAAACTGCTCCAAATGCAGAACCTACTTAGTATTTCAAAAGAAGAGGGGGAAAAAAAGATTGTGGGTGGACATAAAAGTGTAAAATGAAAGCAATATTCTACCTTCTGTACTCCTAAGACTTCCCAAGAACAGTCAGCTGCAAAAAACTACTTGGCATCTTCACAAGATGAATGCCACACACTGCATAATAGAAGTCAGGATGGAAAAATGGAAGAATTTGAAGAGTATCAAGCTTTTCTTCCCCTCCCCAACTTCTTCCTCACTTCCTTCTAAAGGACAAGGTAACCCTGACTTGGGAGCCTTTCTGAGCAGAACCACTGGCCAGGACAGTAGCAACATTATTTTTAGGGAAGCTCTCACAGGTTTGGGGTTCTCTGACAAGTCCTCTCTGTCACACTCACAATCTTCAGTCCTGCCTGGGGTGCTCCTGAAGAAGGAGTGAGGAGCTGCTTAGCTATGGCCTCCCTCTGGGTCAGGCTGCTGGCGCTCAGCACCGTGCGGGATCCGTCCTCGTTGATGACCATGGAGGCCCCAGGGTGAACCTTTGGGCCATTGATGACAGCCTGCCTCAGCTCCTTGACATTCCAGGGAGTCACTGGCTGAGGATAAGTCAGTTTGGTAGCAAACACCTAGGCAGGAGGGAAAAGAGGTGAGAATAACAAGTTGTTCAGCTTTGGCTTAAAACAGTAGCTCATGCAGTGTAAACACAAATTGCTTCAACCTCTTGAATGCATCCCCTCAATCTCTTGTCATGCCAAATAAACACATTTCCTTCAAAATCCTCTATTGTGACCCACCAAAAAAGCATAGATTTCACTTCTGTGTCACCCTGTGGGATTAAAAATCATGAAGGAAGTTGGGGATGTCGTGGCCTTTGCTGCTGTTACAGCTGCACTGCACAAAGACCAATTCTTTGTAAAGTCTGCACCAATTCATAATCCCAGGAAGCAAGTGCAGCCTTTTTTTTTGTTAAATCCTCTCTCTCAGATGTGGTGTTAGTGTGACAGTAAGAATTTCCTGCTATTCAAAGCTTTCTCTAGTAACAGACAGTAGTAACACCCACCTGGGGAGGAAAACATCCAGCTGAGCCAGAAAACCTCTACATTTTGCACTGCCTGCTACATAGCTGGAAGGGTGAGTGGTGCTCAGCCCCCAGCTGCAGCAAGAAGCCCCCCAGTCCTTTATCCATGCTTACCATGGGAATGCCAATCTCGTTGGTGCCAATGTACATGTCTGGGCAAATCACCGATCTGGCGGCGAAGTCCACGCGCTTCCCCATCATGTGCTTGCGGAACAGCCCCTCCTTCTTCTCCAGCAGCTGGGGAAACACACACAGCAGCATGGCAAGACATCCCACCTCAGATTCCACACACACAGCAGCATGGCAAGACATCCCACCTCAGATTCCACACACACAGCAGCATGGCAAGACATCCCACCTCAGATTCCACACAGCACACTGAGGAGGGTCATGAAATAGCCTATGTGCTATCCATGAGTATCTGTCTTTTTTCTTATTCCATCAGTTCCACTCAGCTGGCAGTGACACACTGAATCAGAGTGGTTAGGGCTGGAAGGGGCCTCCACAGGGCATCTAGTGCAGCCCCCTGCAGGGAGCAGGGACACCCTCAACTAGACCAGGCTGCTCAGAGCCTTGGCCAACCTCCCCTGCAATAGCTCCAGGGATGGGGCCTCAACCACCTCCCTGGGGAGCCTGTGCCACTGAGCCACCACCCTCAAGGGAAACAACTTCTTCCTGAGATCCAGTCTCCATCTCCTCTGCTCTCATTTCAACCCATTCCCCCTCGGCCTTTCACCGCAGGCCCTTGGAAACAGCCCCTCTGCAGCCTTCCTGCAGCCCCTTCAGGCACTGGCAGGTGCTCTAAGGTCTCCCCAGAGCCTTCTCTTCTCCAGGCTGAACAACCCCAGCTCCTTCAGCCTGTCCCCACAGCAGAGCTGTTCCAGCCTCTGAGCATCTCTGTGGCCTCCTCTGGCCCTGCTCCATCAGCTCCATGTCTCTCCTGTGCTGAGGGCTCCAGAGCTGGCTGCAATACTCCAGGGGAGGTGTGAGCAGAGCAGAGCAGAGGGGCAGAATCCCCTCTCTCCAGCTGCTGCCCACACTTCTCTTGCTGCAGCCCAGGCTGCCATTGGCCTCCTTGGCTGCCAGTGCCCACTGCTGCCTCATGGCCAGCTTCTCAGCCACCAACACCCCCCAGTCCTTTTCTGCAGAGCTGCTTCCCAGCTCCTCATCCCCCAGCCTGGATTGGCAGTGAGGTCCCTAAGGTTGTGCTGCTCCCCACCTGCCGAATACCAGGGTATTTCTCTGTCATGAGTTTGTCCATGTCACTGTCAAAGACAACGTTGACGTGGCTCTGCAGCCGAACCCAGGCGTTGTAGAGCTTATCTGCAAGGGTCTGCCCTGGAACTGCTGCCAGCACTGAACGGTCCAAAGGATCAGTATTCTCTCCTGTCTCCTAAAGAAACAGAAAGTGGAAACTTCAACTTAAAACACTTTCTATGTAATAGGCTGAATTCTACTATTAAGCAGCAAGTGAAACATTGGTCACTCTTTTGCACCTCATGGAAGACATCAATTTGTTGTTTGTTTTTTTTTAATTAACCATGTAAACTTGACTTTCAAATTATTACAACCCAGTGCCTCAGGCAGGTCTACTGTCAAGCCTTCTGTCTACTTCTATCTACTATCTTTTTCAATCTACTGACTTGGATGGGAGAAGTCCAAGCACTACAGCTGCATATACCAGTGGAATTCTAAACCATGATTGCTAATCAAGCATCTCCTGGTGATACTCCTCTTACCAAGACATTAGTGGTTAGTCAGTCTGTGCTATGAATCACTGTGTTACCTCAAAGTCCTGTTCTTAGATAAAAATGATGTCTAGCTGAGAGCTTTTATCACCTACACCACTTCCTTTTCACAACCTAAGAGCACACCGGGTATTACCAGTCACATCCAAACTGACCTTGTGACATCAAACCTTTTAGATCCCATCTCCACCTAGTGGCTGGATTCTCAGTAACCAAAAATGGTTTTTAAGTGTTTTGCACTTGAGCTGTAAATCCAGTTCAGCTGAAACCAAGTCTAGTTATCAACAACCCCTCACTAATACAGCTCATGAATGTGAAAAGAGGGATGGTGACACAGGACTGTCTACAGCTATATGACCATGTGAACTGGTTGGTAGCAAACAAGCTTTATTGTTAATTCCTGTTATTTGGAATTTTTTTAGTCCTATTTAGACAGCAGTGGGAAAATAACAATGGTCACAACTGGCTCTACTGGGTTGAAAAGATAAACTGGCTTTTCACCTCCCCACATCTTTCATTCAATAAGGTACCAGAAAAGTTCTACTGGGAGCTGTTTGTGCTGCACTCATTCTGCAGCAACAGGAGCCCATGATGTCTCATAGTAATCCAACACAAAAAGTATGACTAAAGAAGTTTGCTAAAATGTTTTTCCCTTTGCACCAGGAGGATGAGTAAAAAGATAAATAAAAGGAACAGAGAAAGAAAAAGAACAGAGAAAGAAAAAGAAAAGAACAGAGAGAAAAAGAAAAGAACAGAGAAAGAAAAATAACAGAGAAAGAAAAAGAAAAGATCAGAGAAAGAAAAAGAAAAAAACAGAGAAAGAAAAAGAAAAGAACAGAGGAAAAAAAAAAGAACAAAAACTATGGAGAACATCTCCAACATCCCAGGTAAACAGTTACTGGAACAGTCTAAACAGGAGCCCACCCAACCTACCCATACATCCAAAAATCAAATAATAAGATAACCAGCAACTCTTACTGTCTGGATTTCTTCTTCTGTAATTTTTATTGGCTCACACTGTTCTTTTGCCATGAAAACCAAGATCTTCCTTATGATTCTGGCATCTTTCATGACAGCCTGCAAGTTGACAGTCTGCCCATTTGTGAACAGTCGGTCTCCGAGACGATTCACAGGACGATACCTGCAGCAGGTCAGAGCACAATTCCTTCAGAAGATTAAAACCCCCCAAAAGCAGCATGATAAACCTCAAACTAAGACAATGCATGAAAAAGAATCCCTTTTAAAAAAATTCATATATTACACCAGGACAAGAAATTCTACCAGTGCTATACTGTTATAATATTCCATAATAATTAAAAACACTAAAATAGATTTTTTCAGTATTTTAGTATTTTTTTAGTATATTTATTTTTCAGTATTTTAGTATTTCACTCCTTTAGCAAACTGTGTTGAAGTATCATATAATTTATCATCAATTACTGCTGTGATTTATTTATTTTTAACACTCCACTGCCACTTTAGCAAACCAGTGTCTGTGCCACAGGCATTGGCATCTCCAACTTCTGCACCAAGTATGCACTAAACATCACCATTCCTACAATGTTTTTTGGGCTAAACTTTACCTTGAAGGTGGAACCACAAGTAGATCTAAGAAAAACATGTCTGGACTGAATCCCAGACTCTCCTGGGGAACCATTCCAGGGAAAAGGTAACGCAAAAAGAAGCCTGAAAAGATAAAATAGAAAAATTAAAGTCATGATCACTGCTGTTGTTTGGGAATCCAAACCCCCAGATGAATTTGTCCTATCAAGTCAAAAGAACCTGCTAGGTTTAAATATTACTGAGCTTGTTTAAAATGCATTATTTCCTTAGAAAGAATTCTTAATGCTCTTTCTGGTCATATGCAAATTATTTTTAGGGGCTCTGAGTGTGGCAAAAGAAAAAAGCAAAACAGCAGGAGAAGCAGTTTCCAGCTACCAGCTGTGAATGAGACATTAAACTGCTTTTTTCCTGGCAATGGAAGATTGAGAGCACAGGGAACTCAGGAGACCCCTGAACACTCTCAGTCTTTAACCAGTGTAACTGGGGGAACATTGGGTGCAGCACCATAGAAGCATGAAATGCTCTGTAAACAACAAGTGTCATTTGTGGGGAGACACAATATGAGAGAGCTGATCAGACTGTGAATCCAGCTCTCTGCATTCCCTAGCCACCAGTCCTGTCACAAAACCCATCTTGCAGCCAGAGCCTTTCAGGCAAAGACTTGACAAGGAATTCATACAGGAGTATTTGCAGACTTTGTCCATTAAATGATGCAGAAAACAAAGGAATGTTGCTGTTAACAGTCATTACCTTCATTCTTCCACAGAGCCATGATGTATTCCTTGGCAGTCATGGGTGTCAGGTATCCTCTTTTCCCTAACAGGCTCTCATCAATAGCTGACAAATAAAAAGAAATAAATATATATTTTATTTTTTTTTAAATACTTACATCACAAGAGGTTACTTTTCAAGTGGTTTATTCTCTTACAGGAAGTGCTTCCACCTCAAAGAAGGATTTGAAATACAGACAACATACACTGGCTGACACCTACATTAAAACATCATTCACATGTTTGCTCTGGGGATATGAGATTCACTGAAGAGCCTTCCCAGAATGGAAAAAAGAAGCCATTCCTGTGACTGATGGATATCAGTGTAAGTAACTGAGACAAAACTCAACATCTGAAGTGTACTGCTTTATTTGAGCTGGGCTCTTTCTTCAAATGATCTCACCCACTGACCAGAAGGCAAATCAAGTCAGTCTGCAAAAGAGAACCAATGAAACACCCAACTGGATGAGGCAACAGTGGCAGTCAACAACCCATCTGTATTGCAAGTAAGAGCCTGAGCTAGCTGCATTTTGTTGAGGAAGGCAAACACATGGTTTTCTTACTAAAAAGCAGAAAGATAATATTTAAAAAAAAAAAAGAAAAAAAAAAAAAGTATTTTTTATACCAGATATTTTAGGTCTCAATTTCCACTTGTCTTTCAGGCCAGCCCCTCGTGTCCCAGGGAAGCCAGAGTACACAACTCAATGAAAAGCAATTCTCCCATGACCTCAGATAAAGTTTCCTACTCTTCTGTTGGCTAAGGTCCAGAAATCCAGATTTTTCCCACACTGCAACTTCAATTCTCCACTTCCTCACATAGAAAAAGCTTCCCATCCCTTAAACACAAATGTGCCAATGCCAAGGGTAAAAATTACTCCCTCCAAGATTCAAAACAAGCAACTGTGCAGAATGTACCTAGCTGTAGAGTGCATCCCATTTCAGAAGACAGAATATTTCACTGTAATAGAAGTAATCAAGTGGTTTTACAGCCTTGGTCTTTGACCACTGATAAAAGGAAGAAATTTCTCACCTGTACCTGAGCTGTGTTAACAGACCCTGCAAAAATATGGCTGGTTTTGTGATGAGGCAAGGCATTCTAAATCTGGCAACCCACACACCTTGCAGAACAACTATTTTCTTCACTAGCATAATAAAACATGCCCTCAAAGTTTGGATGGCCATAAAGGGGCTCAAATCAAAAGCCTGAAGGAGTACTCTAGAATTTAGTGGAATTAAATCATAGTTGTCCTTTCCTGCCTTTGTGGACTGTGTTATGGACTGGATAGGATGTTAAAGCAGGGATCTGACCTTTCCACTTTAAAACCCAGCACTGATATTTGGCTTCTTCAGCCACATCTCCAGAGGTTTAATCTAGTATTTAAACCATGGACTAGTGAAGAGAACAAATTCTCTATAAAAATCTTTTCTAAGGGTTAAATAACTCACAGATAAATTCACTTCAATTCCACCTGGTTGTGTGAAGGATCAAGGCTACAAGAGGAATAAACCAACTTTAAAGTGATTCAAAAACTGTCAATTAAATCTGGAAAGTGTCACTAATTTTTTTTTCCCCTTTTCCTCCTGAAGAGGAAATTCTTCCATAAATTAGGATTTTTTTTCTGAAGAAAGCCATCTTCCTCCTAGTTAATTTTTGTATCTAATCTATTATAAAAACCAGGTAAGAGCTGACACAGGTTTTCTACTTCTAGCTTTTTTTTTTTTTTTCTAGCTTTTCTACTTCTTTCCCTAACATGCAGACTCTCAAAGCTGCAGTGGCACAGAAGGCTCACAAACAGAGAAGCTGCTGGAGTCAGGTGCTCCCCTGCTGCTGAGCTTACTGTTTTTTCAGTTTTCTCCTAAAATAAGTCACCAGTGCTCAGCCACTGCAGAGATCTGGGTGCCTTAAACACAGGAAAATAAGTGGCAATGTGTGTGAGAAGGCAGCTGTTTTACCTGTTGGCTCATCCAGATTGTCTTTGTCTCCTGATTTATGGTACACTGTGGAGGGATAGGTCACTGTCAGCTTGCTGTTGTGCTCTTTTCTCACTAGGGATCTCCTAGACCTTAAAGGAAAGCCAAAGAAAATCAGGTAATGCAGACAAAAGTTCCCAGAAAGGCTCTCAATTATTAACTTGACACCAGCTCTTCCTCGTGTAATTAAACTTACTTGCAGTTTGAACATTTCTTTGAGCTCATATGTGCTTTCCAGAACTGTGCTATCAGTTTATTTCTACATTCACAGACATTTTTGACCTGATAAAAGAAAATTAAAGACTTTAAATAATGAAAAAAAAATAAATTTGATACAAAGACTTAATTAAACTACACAGTGTTAATTATCAACACAATCACACATTATATTATATTAATATATTTTTATTAATTAATATTATTATATTAATGCACACAGATCCTTGTATTGATTCAATTCATGCTCTGATCTTTAATGTCCTTCCATCATCTTCCCATATTTGCTGGAAACATACACCCCTCAGTGCTCACCACCCTCCTTTTTAAACTTCTTTGATTAATATCTTTATTTTTCAGCTCTAAACAGCTGAAGCATCATACAGAGAAATATCAACATCTGTAGGTAATGTACTGACAGCAGCACTGGATTGTTTGTATAGGATATTTACACCATCAAAACATTTCCCTACACAAAGTGTATTTTCCAGAAACCTAATAGGAAATTAATTTTCCTAACAGGAAATTAAAATAAATAAAATAATAAAAT
>VYZU01011246.1:0-16265 GCA_013401355.1 Ceyx cyanopectus
GTTTCCATCACTGTTGGGGCCATATACATGCAAAGCCTCCAAGATGCATGGCACTTGCCTTGCCTCTGCAGAGCCCAGCAGCATCCCAAGGGATGGGCCACATCTCCCCCAGGATGGAGAAACCTGTGCTCACTAACTGCTGTAACAGATCCTGCAGGGTCTGGCTCGGGGTTTATCTGGGCGAGATGTTAAGGACAGCAGCAGACAGGCTGGGGAGCACAGACAACAGTGTGGGCCCAGCTTGTTCCCCACTGCCTGAAGGGACAGGCAGACCTGGGCCAGGAACAAACCCTCCATCATCCCAGCAAATGCATGGAGGCAGCTGCAGAGCTGCCTGACAAGTGATGTATTTGGCCCTGGCCTAAAAATGTCAGTTGATGTTCTCCTTTCCCTTGACAAACATGCTGAGGTTTGATGCTAATAAAACTGGGGGCAGGAACTCAACAAAAACTCCAAATACAGACAGCAACTGAAATATCCAAGAAATAGTTTAACCCTTAATTATCCTGTTTTGAAATGCCATTTCCTTTTTTTTTTTTTTTTTTTTTTTAAAGCAGAGAAACTAGAAACCCCTTCATTTTAAGCAGCTGCAATGTAGCCCAGGCCAGTGGTGAGGACAGATGCAGTACAGGAGTCCCAGGGAAGGGGGCAGGACTGAACCAGCTGCTCTGCTGGAGTGAGCAGCATCCAAGCCCACCGTGAGTACTGACACCCAGCCTGGAGCTGGTGCACAGAGTCACTGTGATGAGCCTTGTCTGGCTAATAAAATAATTGAACATGATGGCCTGCCCTACTCGGATCATGGCCAATATCCATCACATAAACCTCATCCACCAAGAGATTTATCTGTTAAGGAGGGAGGAGAGAAAAAAACCAACAACAAAACAAAAACCAAAGCATAACCAAGCCAGTGCAAGGCTCAGTTCTGCTCTGAGTGATGCTGAGCAGCTGCTGCCAAACACGGGGCTCCTGTGGGTTTACACCAAGTGAATTGGAATTAGAGGGTACCCGAACCTGTCCTACCAAGGCTTGTGCTTCTGCTGAACTGGGAATGGTCATTTGTTCTGGGATGATAAAATGCTGAGGGTGTAAAAGTCTAGTGAGACAATATTGCTGTGCCCATCCTCCAGCACTAAGCAATGGGGTTTGCACCCTGACAGGTGGGAACAGCCTGGCTGCTCTTCAGGGAAAGCTGCGAGAAAGCAAAAAGAGAAAAATGCCTATAATATAACTCTGCTAATAAAAGACATGACAAGGATAATAAATACAACCTTTCCTCAGCTGCCTGTCCTGTTCCAGAAACCATCCCTTACTCTAAAGCAGCAGGTGAATTTTTTCTCCTTTTCAAAGCCAAGTAGATTTGTCTGACTGGCACAGCCTTTTCCCCCACCCCCTTCTTTTTTTTCCAGCTTGGTACAAGGCATATGGGTCTGATCTCAGGGGCTGGATCCTAAAAAAGGATGGAAGTTTGTGAAGATAGAGGGCAAACAGCAGCCACTTCTCACTGGGCTATCCAAGCTAAAAAGGAAAATGCTCCAATCACTGTTTTGGGAGGATTTTAAAGGGTTTGCATGTTTTCGGCCGGCATCCTTTGGACTTGGCTCCAGAGGCTTTGGATTTTGGTATCAGGGTAGTAAATCTTCCTGGATGTTATTATGGTAGGCAGTGAACTGGGATCCAGAAGCACAGTCCCACATCCCTAGGGTGCAATGACAAATAAAGGATTTCTCCCTTGGCAGGGGAATTCCTGTGTTTGTACACAAACACTATGAAAAACACAAGTTTTGCTTCTAACTGAGCAAAATACCCCATCTCTGTGCCTCAGAGGCTGGGCAAATCCCAGGATTTACAGGAGGCATGGGCCAGCATCCCAGGGATGTCAGCTCTTGGGGTCCCTGGGGGAGCCACTGCTTGGAATGGGCCCTGAAACCTCCAAACAGCAAACCCACTACACTCAGCTGACATTTCTATGCATCAATCAGGAAATATAGGGTATTTGAATTGCAACAAATCAGTTCATGAGCAATTTGCAGAAAGAGCAAGGCCAAATGCCTGTAATAACAGATACAAACTCCTTTCCCCATGCCTGGTCTTTACACAGCACCTTTTCCACGAGTTCCCTGGGCTTTCCTCAGTGTCTGCATTGCACAGACCTGTCCCTCCTCTCATCTCAGTGTGGCCAAAGCAAACCACAATAAGTAGGTCTGAAAAATCAATCTGGATTCTCTTTTCCTTTCTCATAGTGCAGGCAGCTCTTCAGGAAAACCCAGACAGGTGCTACAACAGCTTCCCCAGCTCCTTATATCCCCCAGCTCTACCTCATTGTTAAAGCTGAGCCCAAAGGTGAAACCTGCCCAAGAACCTTTTCTTTATTTTCTACGTTTCATATTCTTTGCACAGCCCTTCTGTCTGACAATATGCTAACGCTGCCACCAAATTGAAGTTGGAAGATTAGAGCAATCAAATCCATTTCCACAGGGTACATTTAACTGGACAGGTTTTGCTTTAAGCCTAAGTACTCTACTGGGGATTCATTACCAAAATCCATCCGCTTCCCATTTGTTTTAATGGGAGAGAAGATGAGTTTTGAATAATTAAAAGCCAGTTTCTCTCCGCCTGCCTGCTGCTGGACAGAGCAAAGGTTGTGCTGAGCCCAGAGCCATTTTCTAACCAGGCGAAAGCCCAAACTATTTATGAATCACAGACTGGTTTGGGTTGGAAGGGACCTTTCAAACTCATCTAGTCCAACCCCCTGCAGGGAGCAGGGACATCTGCACCTAGAGCAGGTTGCTCAGACCCCCCGCCAATCTCACCTGGAATTAGGTGTTCAAACATGGTGTTCAAGGGGTGGGACATCAACCACCTCAGCCTAAAATATTTCTCCCTTACATCTAGTCTGACAGCCCCTAAAAAAAGGGAGTCAGGGAACTGATGTTCTCCAGCTTAAAACTTTTCCACATTCTGGTCTGTAGTTGCATCATCTCCAAAGGGCTGGGCCTCCTAAGCCCATTGGATAACAATCGTTTTCCCTTGCAAGACAGTGGGGAAAGTGATGACAAATCCCTCCAGTTAATTAAAAAGCCTCATTCCAACAACGTAGCAGAGCTTTTGAAGTAATTTATGAGCACTTATTCATTTTGTCCCAGCACAATCTCTGTGGAAATGTAAAATTCAGCTACTGTATGATTTTCATTTTGCATTGACTGGAAAGAGAAAGAAGGAATAGATTCTGTTAAATTAATTATCAGCATTGATTTCTTGTCTTTTTTTATATTTTTATCCCGAGACAGAGCCCTTGGTAACTCTGAAGAATCTCTAGCACTCAGACTCAGAAAATTGATCTAGTGGTTTGTGAGGCAGCACTTCCAAGCTCCCTTTCCTCAAAATACACTCTAAATGTTAATTTGCATGCTCAAAAGGAAGCGGGTGATTTGTCATTATATTTGCCTCCTCTTCCCTCTCCCAGATGTAGCTACTCGTTCCCTTCTTAATTGATTTTCATATTTAGATTCAGTTCTAGGGAAAGTAATTTGAGGACTGAATTGGAGACAGAATTAATAGCTGACAACAAACAGGAACTTAGATGGAACTTCATTAGGCCAGTCGAGCCCCCAGACCAGGCCATTCTTCCTCCAGGAGTTTCATTTTTGTGATCTATTATAAATCATTATATTGAAAGATAGCTACCAAATAGAGACTCCTCATTGCTTTAGCAAAGCAGAGGTGAAAGCTGCCAGATAAGGGGAAAGAAATTATTTGCAAACAATTATTTGGAATAAAAGCCCCAGAGGGTCTCTCCCAGCTCCATTAGCTGTTGCCAGCTGGGGGTGCAGGGTCCTTGCATCACTGCAGCTGGGGGCTGGCTCCAAAGCACAGGGGGAACACAACCAGCAAAGCCCAGGGAGATGGGTGTCCCCACCCAGGCAGCTCAGATTCACCTGGGATGTGGCCACATCTCTGGCTGCTTGCAGGGTGACCTATGCGGGAAGGGAGAGAAGCCTGGGGAGGTGCCAGGACTTGCTCAGAAGTGATCCCATGACCTGAAGGCACCCAGGGAAGTGCAGCTACTGAGCTTGCTCAGCCTGGAGAAAGCTCCAGGGAGAACTTATTGTGGCCTTTCAATATTTAAAAGGGCCTGTCAGAAAGACAGGGACAGACTTTTTAATAGGAACTGTGGTGACTGGACAAGGGGCGATGGTTTTAAACAAAAAGAGGAGAGATTCAGACTGGATATAAAGAATAAATCTTTTTACTGTTAGGGTGGTGAGACACTGGCCCAGGTTGTCCAGAGAGGTGGTCACTGCCTCATGCCTGGAACCATTCCAGGTGAGGTTGGCCCAGACTCTGAGCAACCTGTTCTAGGTACAGATGTCCTTGCTCCCTGCAGGGGGGTTGGACTAGATGACCTTGAAAGGTCCCTTCCAACCTAAACCAGTCTGTGATTCTATGAAAACAGCACAGAAGTCTCCCAGGATAACTGCATTCCAGGACTTTTTGCAGCTGGTACACACAGCTTGCAGCACCCTTTTGTGGCAGAGGACACAGGACAGTGCTCACGTCCCCTCCCTGCTCAGGGATGGCAAACATGGGATGCTCATGATGGCCAATGTGCTGCAAGCATGGCATGCAGCCTGAAGCCCTGTGACACCCTGGTGCTGGCAAGTCCTCCTGTCATAGCCTCTCTCACTCCAGTCCTCATTAACAATCCTTAATTAGTGGTCACAAGAATACCAGGCCATGTAGCAGAGCTCCAGCTGATGGGAATTAGTTCTCTGGGTTGACCTGCCAAAGGTTCTGCAGCAACTCTGGTTTTACTTATTGCACTTTTAACACCTGAACTTGTTTAAAAAACCCAACCAACACCACATCTTTTAAAGAAGAAATGTTTTTCTGCCAGTACATTTCATTTTAGGGCCACTCCAAAGCTGGCTGGTGAAAGCAGTTTCTTCTTCTCTTCTACTGTTCTAAACACAGTTAATTCTTTTATAAATTAACTTGCACAATGTCACAGTACATTACCTCACCTTGGAGTATTTTTATTCTGAACTTTGCATGGCTGATAAATGGAACGATGCTGGGATTTTCTCTGGGGATGTTTTACCCATAATGTAACTTATTAAAATACAGCTGACTGCAGAAGAAATAGCACTTTTTCAACAGGGTCCAGGTTATCCACCGAAACACAGATAATGAATAATGGTTTATGGCAAAACTGATAATTCAGCAGCTATTCTATAGACTGGCCCTGTGGTTTCCTTTAATCATTGGAAATTGCTAGGAAGGTACCATGGACCATCGGCCAGCTGAAAAACCAGGGTCCCCAGGAGGGGAATGGCACAAGGACACCTCAAGGGGTGACAGGTCAGGAGAGCACTACCAGAGCCAATGTCCCTACCCACCCACTGCAGCCAGAGAGCTGTATCTGCTGCTCCAGACATTGAGGCTCATTCCAGTATTTTCTCCCTGGCTGTGAAAAGCTGCTTTATTTCGGCCATGAGGTAGAGCAAGGCAGTTTGATTTCTCTATGTTTGCTTTCTCTAGCATGCAGGGCAGAATGGGGCAGCTTCATCTTACCCAGCATCACTGTCTGCTCCACTGGGGTGCATGCCCTGTGGCACTCCACTTCAGCCCTGCTGCCCATTCCCAGAGGGAAGGAGTTTTCACCTCACAAAGGTTCAAGGGTGCTGGGACCATTTCTCCTGTTATTATCCATGTTTGCAAAGGCTCCCCCTGCTTTCTCCATTGGCAACAGATGGTCCCAACCACATGAGGTGCAGTCATCAGTCAGCAGACAACTTCTGCCCCTCAGGTCCCCCTGCCCATGCCATGGCACAGGGGAGGTGGCTGCTCACACTGTCCCAAACCTGCTCCCAAATAGCCACCAGAAGCCTGGCTTGGGCCCCACACATGCTAAAGGACAATTTCAGTGGCCAAAAATAGAGAAGGCAGCTCCCTCCAGAGCCAAGAAACAGACACAACCCTGATACTCCCTTCTTTCCACATTTCTAGAGACAGACATATACCACATACCTCAGAGTGCTGGGGACAACAACAGCTCTGGACCAAAGGCACTGGGATATCTCCAGCAGCATCAGAGGTCTTCTTCAAGCTGTGGAGCAGGGGGGAGAGGCCAACTGGTGCTGCCCTTAGCCCTGCTCATGAGCAGCACCTGCCTTTGGTCTCCTTCCTATCCAAAACAGAAATGAGAGGAAAATCCTCTTTTTCTCTTTCCCTCCCTTTTATAGACCCTTGAGCTAGGGAGGGGCTATTAACCCTTCCTTGCCCACAGGCCATTCACTGTAACCCAGCTGCCCCCCAGGCAGGACAACAAGGGGACATCACAGGAAGAGCTAAGCTTCCATGAGGGCTCCATTCCATTTCTTCCCTTTCCAGCCCCCTGTCACTACCCAGGGTGTTGTTGGGCTGCTACCAGCAGTGATGAGAAAAAACAGATGGTAAATAGACTCATTTTCTGAAGCACAGTTAACCTGGAAACTAAACAGTAGAGGGGAAAATGGAGCTGTTTGAAGGCTGAAGGAATCACCAGGGAGGTGATGGGGAGGGAAGGAAAGTGCAATATGCCCTCAGGTATAAGAGGAGAGCAGTCTGGGATCCCTCTACCCAGCCAGCATGAGCTTATCCAAGAGGCAAACTGCTTTGTGTGGGGTGGCTTGGGCTGGCCCACACCCATTGACATCCAGGGGTGCTGCCAGGACTGCCATGGGCTCTGCTGGGGAACACTAATTGAGCACTTAACTGCCATGCCTCGATTTCCCAACTTGTACCCCATGGCTATCCACAGTTACCAGCCATGTCAGTAGTGACAGGTCACACATCCAAAGTACAGTGAGAATCTCTGCAGAGAAATGTAAATCCAAGTCAAACACTTCTTCAGCTCTCTCGGGAAGATCAGACAGTAATCAGCTCTGACAGCAGGGCCCAGCTGGCAGGAGGGCAGGAGAATGGTCTCACTTGGCTTAGAGCCAGCTCCTCAGCCCTGCCTCATGGTGGAGCATTCCAATTTCACCCATGGTGAGGCTTGAAAACTCCAGGGGCTTGTATGTGTGAAGTCCTCTCAGTGTTAAGTTTTGCTTAAAAAAAATGCTCCTTGCTTTTCTGTACTGCCTGCAACTGAGCCTGGCTGGGGCATCTAGGATGGGAGGATAGGAGCAGGATGGTTAGAGGCAACAGGCTGCTGGAAGAGGGCAGCTGCCTGAAGGGTTTCAGGAAAACCTTCCTTTGCATTCATCACCTCCACAGCAGACCCAGCACAGCCTGTCACTTGTAGCTTGCTGGCCCCGGCTTAAACTGCCCCAGGCAGCATCCAGAGATCCCCTGTTTACTGATTAGCAGACAGCTTTGCATACAGCTCCTTGAGACTCTTCCTCCTTTCTTTAATAAGTACCTCCTCTTCTTCCAGCATCAAATCTGCCTGCGCAGGCAGGAGCCCCCCAAGGCCCAACCACGGGAGCTGCTGGGACAGAGGTGCCAGGGAGCAGGGCAGCAGCCATTGCTTTCCCAAATCCCTTCTTAATTATGAACGATGAACACTTGAAAATCTGACCCAAGGTGGCTGCTGTTGAGTCATCTTCTGGTTAATTGCTTGCAAATATTACACTGTCTCGCAGTGTGGGCTGTAAATTACCAGCAAATAAAGTGTAGAAGCTGCTTTACAGCTAATATATTGCTTCTTGGGAAAGTTTTGGATTAAATGAGTCTTTCTGCTGAGCTAACAGCCCCTTCCCCAGGGATCAGGCTCCAGTGAGGAATGCAGGGGGATACAGATCTGAGGGTGGGGAAATGCTGCCCTCATACTGGTCTATGCTGGCACCTTGAAGGTAGAAAAAGCCATGGGGGGTAAAATAGGGAGACATCCAGTCCAACTGCTGTGACAATGTTTGTGCTGCTTGCTGAGAGCCTCAGAAGTGCCAAGCATTATTTATCAATATTTCCCAATACCCCCCAAGGTGAGACTTTCTGAAGATTTCAGCATGAGGGTTCATTAAGTGACTTCAAGTGAAAAAGAAAAGAAAAATAAAACCTGCTATTCAGCAGTACAGATTTCCCCAGAGGCTTCTGTTATTACTGTCTTCTCAGTTATGAGTGATTTATCCTTGATGTTCTTGCCTTGGCACACACTCTGCAAATGATTGCTCCTGTTGTGAATCCAACCCTTTCGAACACCCGGGCAGACAGGACATAGCCACCATGTGTGCCATCATCCTTCTGCCTTCCCTTGTGGTCCCCAGGGGTCTGGGTTTATCTGCTGCCCCACACAAGGCTGGTCCATCATCCATTGCCAATGTTTCTTAAGCTCTGGCAATGGGCAGCCCTAGATAGTTAATAAGTGTTTCAGGAACTTGAGATTCAGCTGAAGTGTGAATGGCTCTGCTATGGGTCAGTGAAGCCTTTGGGGTATCTTGTCTGGTGCCCCCAGAAACTGCCTGTGAAACTGCCTCCAATTTATTAATTCGAATCTCTGGATTCTAAGGACATCTGTCCATCACCAAAATGCATCCGTGCCAGTGGAAGGAGGTGGAAGTTCTTTGTGAATCTGAGGAAGGGTGATGAAAAGCAGAAAATACCAACAATGCTGCTGAGCTGCCTTCCAAAAATAAATGGTGGCCCAGCAAAGGAAGAAAAAAGTCTCTCCTTTCCCTGCCTTGAGCTTTTTGATTATTTTTTTTTCCCCAGGCACGTAATTAAATCAGATAGTAGATAACACCAAGGACCAGGGCTGAGCTACCACTGGGGAAACGTTCCGCTGGGGATTTGTCCCCAGCACTGGCTGGTGACAGTCCAGGACTGCTGCAGGATCTCCAGTCACATTAAAATGACAAATTTCCAACTTATGGCAAGCATGAAAAGATGACTTGGATGTTGTTTGTCCGTGACTAACAGGAAATAAGATTTCACATCATTTCTGGATCAGTCTCGCAGTCATGCTGAAAAGGAACAGTACTCTTTGAATCAACGTGTCCTCCCCATGAAAATCAAAGTTATTTCAAGGTTTTATAACTTCCTGTTGGCCATCAGAAAACCAGAGGCAAAATCAGCGGCAGCCTCAGTCAATCATCCCCCAACCCTCTGTGTCCCTCTGATTTCCTAGAAAAAGAAGATTAAAGTGTTAAGAAGTCCTACTGCTTTTTCCCTCCATCTTCCTCTGTAGCTTCAAGACAAAGGATGATTAATTGATGAAGGAGCCTCTTTCTATGAAGACACTCACTGTACTGTGCAAAGAAATGCAAACTATAATTAGCAGGTTTTTTTCTTTTGCTGTGTGCACTCAGCAATCCCCAGGTCCTGCTATGTGGGGATGGATTGTTTAGAGGTGTTGAGCAGAGGTCAGTCCTTCAGGCAGTTCAGCAGCAGCTGGTGGCACAAGTGAGGACTTTTTGGAATCAGCCAGTGAGTTTAGCTACATCTCAGTGCAAAGCATCACCTTGAAGCAGATGTGTCCAGAATCTGTCAGCCTCTCTGCTGCCATTGCTGATGGATTTAAAAACTCCTGCAGATTCCCTCTCCTCCCTGTCTGCTTCCACACCTTGCCACAGCATGGGACTGCAATGGAAAAACACAGTTCCTATTAAACACACGTAGGGAATCAGCAGAAGAAAGACATGCACTTGTTGGAGTGGGTCCAGGGGAGGCCAAAAAAGTGATCGAAGGTTTGGAACCCCTCTACTGTGAGGCCAGGCTGAGAGAGGTGGGGTTGTTCAGCCTGGAGAAGGTTCCAGGGGAACCTTCTGGTGGCCTTTCAATACTCAAGGACAAATGAGGACAGACTTTTTAGCAGGATGTTTTGTGACAGGACAAGGAGTGATGTTTTAAACTAAAAGAGGGAAATTTAGACTCAAGAGAAGGAAGAAGAAGTTTTTGATGCTGAGGGTGGTGAGCCCCTGGCCCAGGCTGCCCAGAGAGGTGGTCAATGCCCCATCTCTGGAAACATTCCAGGTGAGGTGGGCTGGGGCTCCGAGCAACCTGCTCTAGGTGCAGGTGTCCCTGCTCCCTGCAGGGAGGTTGAGCTAGATGAGCTTGAATGGTCCCTTCCAACCCAAAGCAGTCTATAATTCTATGAAATGAGGTTTATGTTTAAATCAAGAATGATGTATAGAAAGACTGCAGATGTTTTCTTGAGGTGTCCAGCTGGAATGTTCCTTGACTGCTTGAGCTCATCCAGTATCTCCTGCAGACTGGTCCTCCTGCTGGTCAACCATTTCACTCTTTATTTGGAAAACATTCCCTTAGAAAAAACCTGGGGCAGCCAGAAAGCCATTTCCTTTACCAGAAATACCTTGAAGAGAGCAAAAGCAGCAGGGAGGAAGGAAGCTGTAAAAGCAGAGGAAGCTGTAAGGCGTTCAAAACCTCAGCTTGGTGACGCTCAGGAGCTGGAAAGGAATAAAAGAGTATCTGGTCTTCGTTCACTCCTGGAGCCACAGCTCTGGCAAAGATGAGCAAGGACAATAAAACTTCTACCAGTCCAAGATTTTCCTTGATGAAGGATTTACTCATCAAGAATTCTAAATAGTGTGAAAATAATAATGGAAAACATTTTTGTTGTCTCTAGGGAGGAAGATGCACACAAAGTGATTTTTCTTGGCTGGGTCATGCTGGCAGCAGCCCTGGGTTCAAGTAGCTGCTGCACAGATTTCAGGATCCACCCTCAGAGAAAGACTGGAAGGAAATGTGTCCTTCCCTCCTTCCCTCTCTCCTTCAGCTAATTTTGTGTTTCTCTTTCTGGCTGTGCTGCAGAGAGTAATGAACGTGGGTGATTTGCCATCAGATAAATTGCATGCCATTAGCTGCCTGTTTAGAGACCATATTTCCTCTTTGTGATGAGAACTCAATATCTTTCCAATGAGTTATTACTTGGAGATCTTCTAGACCTGGACTGTAAGTACCGAGCAATTACTGCACCATAATTCCAGGGCTGCTCGCCTCCCTGCTAGACACTGTCTCTTAAGCCTCATCAGGTTGACTGGAGGAAGCTTTTTCAGTTGTAAAAGAATGGCCTAATGGCAGCTGTTTTGAGCAGCTCCCTTTTCCCTTCTCCTTTTCTATCCAGACTTTTCAGTCACCCACTGCAATCTCCTTGCCCCGCCCAGCAATGCTGGATGGTGAAGGAGTTCCATGATTGCACCTTGCAACAGGAGTCTACTGGAAATATAAGTGGCCAAAAGCTAGTACCAACACAGGCATTAAACCATGCTGCCCCATTATGCCAGCTCCCCTGAGGGGCTGGCACAACCACATGTTCCAGCCCAGCATCTCCCAGGGATGGTTTTTTTCCTTTTCTCCAGTCTAAATCTCCCTCTTTTAGTTTAAAACCATCACCCTTTGTCCTGTCACAACAGACCCTGCTGAAAAGTCTGTCCCCATCTTTCTGACAGGCCCCTTTAAGCACTGAAAGGCCACCAAGAGGTCTCCCCCAGACCCTTCTCCAGGCTGAACCAACTAAGCACTCTCAGCCTGGCCTCCCAGCAGAAGGGTTCCAGCCCTCAGATCATTTTTGTGGCTTCCTCTGGACCTTCTCTCACTAACCCTGCTCCCACCCTGGGTACCTCCATCACGACTTGCTCCAATGGTCTCAGGAAAATTCCCTCCTGTTCCAGGGCCATCTCTCTCCTATTTGCAAAGCAGGAAAAGTCCTTCTGTCCCTTTGGGAAAAGCCCTTTGCCCTGGGACATGGGTCCGGAGCACTGTTTGCATTTTTTTTTTCCTCCTCCAAGCACACAGTCAAGGCTGGAGCTCAGCATGGCAACAGCAGAGGCTTGAACAGTGGTTTGGATTTTAAATCTCATTATTGGAGAAGTATCAGCTCCTCCTGACTTTTCTATACCTTAAGGTATAGGTGGTGCTGGTGTCGCCTTTAGAGCTGTTTCAACAAAAGATTCCTAAGATGGGCCCATTTTTCCCTCTTAAAAAAAATGAATTACAAATGTAATAGGTGCTTCTTCAAGCTTTGCATGGAGCTGGAGTTGAGCCCAGCTCTTGTCTGACAGGATCATGGTGTGGGCTGGAGAGAAGTGCTGAGATTGTGAGAAACAGGTGCTCTGAAATTGAAGGAAACTCACCACAATTCTGCAAGCAGGCTGAGCCCACCCTGGTGCTCTCTCTGTGTCCAAGCTTCTAATGCTGCTTTTCTCAGACGCTGGATGCTGAGAGGAGATGGTGTATCTGGAAACATTGTGCCTTGTAGCGAGCGCAAGCAGCTCCTCTGCCTGCAAACCTGTGCAAACATTGCTGAGACTCACTCCCCAGAAGCAAGTTTCTTTTTTGTTAAGCACCGAGAAGCAGAAAACTCGGGGCTGGAACCGTTAACGCCGAGTTCACAGTGCCCGGGGCATCTCATGCATTTTTAAACATCTCGACCTGCAGAAGTGGAAAGAAAAGAAGAAAGGAGAGTGCCTGGGGCTGTCTTGCTGCCCAGTGCCCCTGCTCCAAGCACCTCTGCTTCCACCCAGCCCCCGGGTTCCATGCTGGTGGGACCAGATAAAGATCAGCAGGATGTGATGCAGCAGGACACAACACATCAGGATGAGATGCAGGGGACAGGGTGCAGCAAGTCAGGGTGCAGCAGAGAGGCTGAGCACCTTCAGGTGCTTCCCCAGACCTTCTGGGAGCTGCTTCAGGAGCAGGGCCCAGCTCTCAAAGCACCCTGAGCATGAACTCTTGGCAGATTTATTCATGAATGGTATCTATTAATTAAGGAAAACCATTCCCGATGAGCAATTAAACACCTAAGTAAGCCTCAGGTGGGTGAGTGGGTGGATGGATGGAGAGCACCATGACCTCATGCTTTACCATGGCAAATACTCCCTTACAGTAGAAATGGTCAAACAGAGCCAGCCAGGAAACTTGCTTTTTTTTCCTCTTCTTTCTTTTAGCAGCTCTTCTTACTTTTGACATCTCTCCACCTTCAGTGCTTGGAAAGTCTCCAAAAGAGAGAAGGGCTTGGTGAGGTGACCCTGGCCACTCTTGGCTGTAGAGCTGCTAGTTTGAATCAAAATCTCTTTCTATTCTTCCTCTGACTCTATTCCCACTGTCAGCTACAGGAAAAGCAGCCTATCCTGGGAGAAGTCAGGCAGGGTGTCCTCCACCACAGGCAGGTTTGTCTCTCCCTTTCCCTCCTCCAGAAATATAAAAACATTATTCTTGGCAGCATTGGGGTTTTTTTGAATGGCCAAGTAATGGAACAAGCCTACGGGAGATACTTCAGCCTCCCAAACTGCTGACGTTTAATTGTATCCAGGAGACCAGGCTAATACTGGGAGTATTTTAAATAGATCAAATAATCATTGCTTTGCAAAGCCAGATTTTTATGTCTCAGGCCTCAGGCAGGTAGAGTTCAAGTGCATTTCGGTAGTGTATTAATAGCGTATTAATGAAGCCTACATTTGCTGCTTGCCATCTTCAAAGGCACTCTTGTTTTTGAACTGTAATTGTCCACTGAGAAATGACAAAACAAACAGCAATTACACTGGAAAAGGGATTTTAAAAAAATTATGCCAGTGGGACTGGGAGCTCATAAAATAGCGTTAGTGATATATACACATTAAACTGTTGCCAATTGCTGGAGAATTGAAAGCACAGAAGTGCCTTGTTTTCCTGTTTTCTTTCTTTTGCCTTTTTTTATTATTAAATTTTTTGCAGTGTGAGTGATGCCCAGGGATGAAGGCAGACGGTGCATCTGCAGCCAGACCCACAAGGAGCCCCCAAAGCATCCACAGGTTGAGATGGGGACCAGGGCTGGTCTTCTGGCATCCTTGAGCTTGCAGGAGACATAGTCCCTGGAAATGCCAAATTATTCCTCCGCATCCAAGGTGCCCAGTGGAGCCACTGTACTGGGAGCTCCGTCCAAGCATTGTTGCCCTTTAAGAGCTAAATTACAGGACAATTTTCAGTGCCCTGAAAACTGCTCCAGCCTCTCCAAAAAGATGAGAGCTCACTCACCCAGAGGGTGTTTTTATTAACAGGATGCTAATAATCCATTGGGGGTTTTTTAACTGGGGTGTCACTGTTCCTCTTTATGTGCAAACTGCAGAATTTTTTTCCATGAGATAATATAACCCAAGCTGGACCCAGTGTACAGAAAACTGTTGATAACAGCACAAGGACATTTATTTTCTGTGGTATTATTAAAGTGAAAACACCAGCCAGGCAGCAGTGGCCAATTACTGTCAGCTCCTACCTGCAAATAGGGAAAAATTCCCCTTTCCCAGGAAGGAGAAAGAGAAGTTATGGACTGGACTCAGTGCTGCAGCAGAGCAAAAAATAATAATAATTTGTGTGTCTGGAAATATTAGGGGCTGAAGTGCTCTCTGCCTGCTCTGCCATGTTGGGTTTCCACCTTTATTTTTGGAGTGTTTCTAGTTTCAGATCAGATTCTCTTTACCTCAAGTACACTTTTTCTATGAAAAATAGAGAAGTGTATTGTTGTGACTTAACCTACTGTAATTTAAGTAGCTTGTAGAAAAACATTAAGCAGCACGTGGTTGCTGTAAGCTCTGTAAAGAAGCTCTAAAACCACTGAGGCATTAGAAGGCTCTGGCTGAAGGGCAGGATCCAGCATCACCATCCCCCAAGAGCAGAGGCAAAATAGATCCCTCTCTGTGTCAACATTTTCCACTAATTCAGTCATTGCAAAGCTGAGGAATTTGGGATAAAAAAAATATGGAAGAGCATATTTGCCTTTTCTTGCCTGTGAATAAAACCTATGTCATATATTAATATCAAAACCATAAAGAACATGAAAATTGGGAACAAAGTGCTCAGCTCCCTCATTACAGATAGTACTTAATGTTGTTTAGGAAATCAGTTTTAAATGCATGCTCAGATAAGCTTATTTTTTCATCTGCAGCTACCACGTTTTAAATGGTTTTTATTTAACTAACAAAAACTACTTTTGATGCTGGCTTTTGGGTGTCTTAAATTGAAAACCAATTTCCATCTGACTAGGCCATGACACATGTTGCAAGACCAAAATTAACAATCATCTCATAAAAAAGAAATGCATCATTACCTGTATTATAACATAATAAAACCCAAACACGAAGAATTGCCATAAATGTACATTAGGCTACATAATTGGTTAAGTAACCTCACATACATAAAGTGGTTTCTTCTGTTCAGCAAAAAGAAAGGAGTTGTAAAAAGAGTAAACCTGTTAGTGGTTACTAACCAAGAAGAACCAAGTTAAGAAAATAAATAAAACAGACAAATGAGAAACAAGATTAAAGATGATCATATAAACCAAGCTTTCTGCTTTGCTAATTTAAATCATGATTAAAATGGGTGGCTGAAATCAATCACCTCCACAGTCTTCAGCTTTAAAGCTCCTTCCACCCCAGGAAGGTCTGGGGGTGGGACAGTGGCAGGATATCTGCTGGGTCTCACCCCCCTACAGCTCTTGGGCTGGTGCTGAGCTACCATGGAATTTAAAAAATCAAATTACCAGTAGCAAAAGCTTCCCAGGGTTGTTTGGTCCTTGCCAGCACCGGCTCCATCAAACACCACACGCTCGGAAAGACGCTGGTTGCACAGTTGTTCCTGCCTGCAGGGGTTACAGAAAGAAGAGAGGGATTTGGGGAGAACCAGGGGTATTAGAAAAGAAGCAGTGTGATGGTTGATGGTCTCTTTTGATGCACATCCCATGATGCTTAGGAGACAATGGTTGGCCCAGAGCCACAGAAGAGGGATGTAGGGCTGTGGAACCTGGCTGCCACCAAAACCATCCCTTCCTGAGTTTTACTTGGGTAAGATTTGCAAATTGTATAGGATAGCATTAACTTAGATCCTCTCAGGTAGGTTTCCTACAAGCTGGGCGGGGTGAGGAGGAGCAGCAGGTATGTGCCAGCCCCACAGCAGTGTCCCATCTGCTAATCTATTCCACCTTGATGGGCAGCAGGAACCACCTTGCTGTTGCTGTGGCTGTTTGGGTGCTGTGGGGAACCCAGGGATACACTGTGTCCTCACAGCCCTATGGCAGCACCCACACCAGGACCCCCTGCAGTGTGTGGCCGTGCCACCACCTGTGGGTTTGCCACCACTGGGAAGCAGCAGGGGCTTCACATCTCTCCACACCAGGCTTCTGTGGTCATTCATGATGCTCTCGAGGAGGAGTCATCTTTTGGAAGCAGAATGGGGAGATGTCTGAGGAGTTGATTTTGGATTTTAGCAGGGCCTGGAGCAACCCAGAGGACATGCAGGGATGTGGTGGTGCAGCTTCCACCTGGCTACAGCAGCATTCTGGAAAGACATGAAAA
>VYZU01011248.1:0-27001 GCA_013401355.1 Ceyx cyanopectus
ACATTTATACATGTATGTATATATTAATATCTATAATATTATTTATACACTTATTTAATGTACTTTAAAATATGGGATTATTTACACATTATCAGCTTGATCTGTAAAGATTTACCTGTTTTGTGAGGCCAAACACAGGTTTTTGTTGTTTAAAGGGTGCAGGCTGTGATATTTTTACCACATTTCCAGAAGAAAAGGAACAAGACTGACCAGCAGTGTTATTTTCTGTTGAAATCTGTAAGAACAACATCAAAAAAAGTTGGTTACCATATGGTGGCAGCCTTGTAACATTTATTCCAAGTCAGATGAACATGAATGGGTTTCCCCTCTCATCCCCGGAAATTTCCCCTTTTGGGACTCACTGTAAATCTTCTGTGAAATTTTTTGCCATCTTTTCTGTTTCCCTTTAGTTTCCTCAATCTAGTATTCATTGCTGACATTCCCACTAGGAGAAGGGCTATTTTTTTTCAGCCTTCTACTGTGTGTTAAAAATGTCCCTGGCTTCTTAAGAAACAGTGGTTCTTTATAGAATGAATATCAATTGAAAATAGAAGTTATCTTTGACTTCAAGCATCTGTTATCTTTGAACATCTCTCTGGGCTGATTTTGTCTAAAGTGACAGTTCTCACTAGCCCATATTAAATAATTAAATATTTATGACTATTACATATTTTTATATCAGTCCATTTTTTTTCTGAGCTGTGTGATACCTACTGACCATGTGTGTACCACAATGATTTAGCAGTAAGATAAGCCAGGCATTGAACAATAAAATCCCATGCAAGAAATAGCTGGTAGAGGGTAATAAAAACTACAGAAGCTTTTGGTGAGGACTAGTGCAAATCATAAACNTGTTGCTGCATATAATATTATTCTGGTTTTCAAATCTGAACTGTAGAAATAAATGTATAATGCTGTGCTCATGCCTAAGTGGCAGGAATTTGAATCCATCNCCTGGGAGCTGCCAACTCCATGTGTCCCTTAAGGTGTATGTGCAGTAGCAGTAGGATCCTATTGGCACCTGCTCCAAGACACTGGATTTCAGGTCTCTTTAGCCTGCATCACAGCCTGAACTGGTACCTGCTGAGACCAAGGAGTCTCAGAGCTGGACCATGTCCTCACACACATTCTTGCATCTGGTTTGGATGCAAAATATGATCATTTTTTACTTTTGAGATGGATGTTTTTAGCAGGCTTTTGTTGCTTTGTGTTACACAAGAAGCTGCTGTTGTGCTTTGCACTTTATCTTCTCACTGCCACCCATCTTCATTCACTTGCACTACTAGTCAGGAAAAACTCTAAAGCCTCCTGCTGTGAAACAAGAGACTTGGTCACTGGAAATAAAACATCTGCAGATCTCTTTGGGAAAGGTGATGAACACACTCCTAAGTCACACAGGCACCTTAGAAACTTTCAGCAAATATCTTCCACAGAAATTTTAGAACTGGGACTTAAATTGCTATAGAAATTATGGATATCCACCAAGCCCCAAACTATTGGGTAAAAATTCTTCTTGAGATATTTAAATAACATCTATTTCTTTCCAAAAGAACTTGAAGGAGATCTAATTGTCTGGGCTGAGCAATACTTAAACACATAGAAACTCAAGGGAGATGCAAAAATATTTTATCAGTCAGGATTTTTAGTGTCTGGTTATTGGAGTATTTTGATAAATAGTATTTTAGTCATCCATCTTCTTGCACACATTGTCTTAATATGCAACAGAATTCATAATGCTGAGTAGTAGGATTTGAGAATTGCTGTCATTTCAGTGTTGAAATCTGAAATGATAGCTTTTATAGATGAGGTTCAAATAAAAAGGAAGGGGGGATTTCTGTGCAAAGTTGAAATTCACATTGGAGGAAAAATGACAGGAACCTGATTCAAAGAAATGTTTTCTGCAGATCAGTGCTGTTTCTTCTCTCTTCACTACATGTACCTGTCACTTTTCCTTTCTGGGTGGTGACTCCTCTGCTCTTTATCACTACCAACACTCTTAGGAAATCAGTGGTGACATTCTCCATCACCACATCCTATCCTATGCTCTTTAGGAATGGTTTCTTCACCACAAAGAAGCAACTGTCATGGAGATCAAACTGTCAGGTTGTCCTGTGTGAGTGATAAGTGCAAAGAAAAATGACACTGTCTATTTTAAACAGCAGCAGCCAATGTGAAGATCTATTTGGGCTGAGGCTGGTTTAGGTATTTTTCAATTAATAAAACCAGCAAGAGCTAAAGCATGGAAGGGAGAGATAATTTCAACTTTAAAAACTGGAAGTTGAGTACAACCAACCAACCAATCTGCTCCTGTCTCATATGATGGGTTGAAGCCAAATATCACAAAATCTGCTGGTAATTAATGGTGTTTCTTTCAAAATATAATTGATTGCTGAGGAGGACCTTAGAGAAGAAGATCATTAAATATGTCTCAGCATGGGAAGTTGCATGGAGATTCAACCCCTCCATCAGCCTTGAGGATGCAGGGTGACCAGCAATAGTTCCTAGTAGCAGTGACAGTCTTTCCAGCTTTTAACAACAAATGTATTTCAAACTCTTTTTGTCACAGATGTTTAAAATGCTGGCTAAAGCTTATGCAAATGCACATCCAGTCATCTCAGACCGATCCGAGCTCCGTTGTGGTGGAAATTTTGTGAAACGTGGAGGTATCATAAATGGTGCTGAGTGGTACAGCTTCACTGGAGGTAAAACCACTTTACCATCGTATTGAGTGAGGTAAAACCTCTATGTGACCTTTATGAGACATCAGAGCTTGAAAGAAAGACTTGTATTTATTTCAGCCTGCTTTAGGTCAGACCCCTGCAAAACTTGACTTGTAAGGGATTTCAGAAGCAAAATGTGTGTTGGTAATATTTCTATTCATATGCTATGGGATGTATTCAGCCCCAATCTGACCTGAGGAAAGTTAACAAGTTATGCAAGAGTCAAATTTGTTGCTGCATATAATATTATTCTGGTTTTCAAATCTGAACTGTAGAAATAAATGTATAATGCTGTGCTCATGCCTAAGTGGCAGGAATTTGAATCCATCTTGCAGATTATGCAAGTGCTGCTTTTTCAGTCTGTTTAAATAAACTGTTTTTCAGGGAAAGCTATGACAGAGACAAACTCCCATTCATTTGTGCTTAGGTTGCTAATTCGATTTCCTCAAAAAATAGTGTGCATTTTTCTTCATGATCTGTGGCTTAGATGAAATAGCAGTGTTGATAAATTTTCAGCAGTGCCTCAGTTGTGCTTTCAAATGGGAGTCAGCTGGATCTCCCAAATAATTGTGTTGAAACCAGGCATTTAGAAAAGCTTTTGGGCATGAGTAAGAATTCGGTTTAAATATCTTCAGCTTACATTCTTCTGAAAATTATATCCAGTGTCTTTTGTACAGAAACACTTTTGAACATACCAATGGCAAAAGGTCATCTCTTTGCTGGTGACCCTTGGCAATCACCTCTGATACAGCCGATTATCCAATTACCATGATTAACCAATCCTTATCTCTCTATCACGACTTCTTGGTCAGGTGAATAACAATTTCAACTGATGCTTTTCCGCCTGAAAGAAGTGTCATTGTCATTAGTTAATTCCAGGTTGAAACAAGCTGTAGGACTCTGAATTTGTTGGATAATTTTTATATATTGGCCACGCACACTTGTTATATTAATCCACATCCACGGGGGCTGCATTCAGCTGACTGCAATGTGTTTGTTCATAATCTCCTTTTTCTTTTTAAACCTATAGGTATGGCAGATTTTAATTACCTTCACACAAATTGCTTTGAAGTTACTGTGGAGGTCGGATGTGAAAAGTTTCCTTTGGAGGAAGAACTGTTTACAATCTGGCATGAAAACAGAGATGCCCTTCTGAGTTACATGGAAATGGTATGGCTCTGCTTTTACAGACCTTTGTGCTTATAGTTTTTCTCCTTCATTCTTTGTCAATATTCATTTCTTTGCTGTTTCCCCAGTTAGTACTGCCTCAATCATCACATTCCATCAGGGGCCTCTCAGTTTGTCTAGCAGGACACACAGTATTTTTCCTATAATGTATAATGCAGGAAGGGTGGAGATTTAGAACTATAAGGGCCTTGAAAACAGTAAAAAAAAAAAAAAAGACAAAATTTTTGCAATATTATAAAGCAGCTGTCAAAAATGTAATGCTAGAGAAAAGATTAATTCAGAAAAATATGAATTAAGTATTTTCTTGAAGAATAAACCAACAAGATCTGCTTTCCAGGGACCTTTCTGGAACATTTTCTTTTCAAAGTGGCCCAAACCCTACTGCACAAGGGCAGGAGATTTAGATTCATCTAAAGTGAAGAGGTTCTAGGTATTCTTCTAGAAATGTAATTTCCATGCCTTTCAAATGGATTACTTTATGAAAGTGGTTGAAAAGATCTGAAGCTTGGCCTTGTAAAGGATCAACTGTATGTCTTTGAGTATTAAAACAAACCATTTAAAAGTCATTTTTAATAATAAGCTTCAGCTCAGCAAAAACAAATACCTCACTGACAATAAGTAAGTGAACACAGAAACAGAAGTTGCTCATCTTTCTCTCAGCCATTAGTAGATTAGCTATCTGTCATGCCTTATTTTGATAGAGTACCCAGCAATTTAAAATTGTTAGGAGTTTTTTTATGGTCTTTCTAAGCAACCTCTTGCTACTTGTGGTAAGTATCATCATTCAATAAAGTCTACAGTGCAGACCACCAAACTCATTTCATTTTACAGCTGTCTGATGAAAATGACTTTTAGTGAATCCAAATGGAGCTGGGTTAAATCCATATATATTGCAGTTGAAGTCTTCAAGATGTAAAGATTTTAATAGTGTGAGATATTGTAGAAGTCTGTGCTGGAAAAGCTTTTTGAGTAAATGCAGGACAGTAAGCAAAACAACTTTGTAGATAAGGATGACCAAATTAGTCCTGATAAGGATTAAGTCTGCCATAACCAATTCAAAGTTTTTGTATTCTGATATATACCAGGCTGTTTGGTGTAGGTACAGATATACTTGACTTAACACACAGAAGTATCAGAAGTAATATTAAAACATTCTCCCAAACTTATGAGCAGCATAGTTGAGACAAAGAGAAAACTGATATATTTACTAAAGCAAAACAAAGGAACATTGCTGAAGAAATCTCAATTTTGTCATTTTTTATCCCATCATGTTGTAATTGCAAAATTATTATTGAAGTTGGATGAGGTCATGCTACTTTGAGTATGTCTACACTGTAAATTAAATTTGTCTCTGAGATGACTCTTCTGACCAGATTTATCCACTATCCATATGATAAATCCTCAAGTCCATGATGAAAAGCAAATTGCAATGCTTCTTCATAATTGTTCTTTAGAGGCAGTTTTCATGTCCTTGTATTGAGTTGTTCCCAAACGCTCCAGTGAATAACTCCACTCAGTATGGAACAGTTGTTTAGCAAGAGCAGTGGCAACACAGCCTCACCTTAAATAAAAAGCTTTTTTTTTCCAGCTTCATATTACAAGTTGGAAAAAAGACTGTAAAGTTGGATATCTTCATATTTATTTGTATCCCTATATTCCAACAAAGGGGCAAATATATTTTTTCCATTGTTTTGATGTTTTGTTCTTTTTTCTATTCTTCTTTTGTGACTAAAGATAACGGGGAAGGAAAAATGGAAGGAAATTCAAGAAAGAGGGGGGAAATGAAGCAAAAACCAGCTTGAGTTGATCATAGCAGTTCAGGGGAAAAATCACAATGGAGTTACTTTTCATTTTAAAAGGTCATAAAGAATTTCCAGTAGAAAATGTTTTCATTTCAGAAAGTTGAAAAAAAAAAAAAAGAAGAATCTGAAGAGGTTTAGTTTCAAGACTTAGATTTTTTTCTGGGTTTTTTTATTGAACTTCAAGTAAAATGTGCTGTTTGTGAACCTTCTTCTATCTGAATGGCATTAGAACCCAAGAGCTTCTATAATGGGTTGAATATCTTGAAAGATGTTTCCCCTCTAACAAGGACCTTCTTGTAGAAGATGAAGAGGTGGTACTGTAATAAATGACCCCCATCTAACTTTGCTTTTCTTCACCAGGTTCATCGTGGGATAAAAGGAATTGTGTCTGATAAGTTTGGCAACCCAATTAAAAATGCTCGTATTTCAGTCAGGGGCATCAGGCATGATGTCACCACAGGTAATATTTTTAGTTTGAGCTTTTTCTTGGTGCAAGGTGAAAGCACTGAGACCTTAACCTGCAAAAGTATTGTCATATTTGGTAGAAAAGGCACTTAAAGGATAGCAGAAGGCTCAGCTGTGGGTCTCACTGAAATCAATGGTCTCATTTTATTATTGATTGAGAACAGGGTAGGCCATAGAAGTGCAAAACAGGCTACATGGATGGTAACATTTTGCTGTCTTGATAGTTGTTGAATCAATTCACAAAGCCAGGATGGTTTATAGAGCAGTGGATGCTTTCCAGCTTTCAAAAAAACTCACATTAAAGGGGATACAATAGTGGAGATGATGCAGATTCTTGAGGCTGGTGGGAGACTCTGGCATGAATTAGGGTCTTTTTCAAACTTCTTCCCAGACAATGGCTTTCCATTGGCAGTGGACCTTTAAAGAATTAAGAATTAAATAAAAAATGTGTTTACATTGAAGGAAAAAGGAGTATTTGTTGTTGAGTTAGGCGGGGTTAAGAATGTCATCTGATTAAAAAGTCTTTTAATTTCAGTGTTCCAGAAGACTGCGAAATTCCATGAGAAAATAGCATCAATGTAACATTAACTGAGCTAAAATGCTTACCATTCAAAATAAAAGAAATATAAAATGTAGAATAAAATTCTGTTTTAAAACTCCTGCTTTTGCCTGCAGGCTCTAACCTTCAGCTGGAGGAAATTTACACCAATTTTACACTAATGGCAATTTATACCAGCTGCAGCTCTGACTCCATAATCTTATGTGCTATAATGTCTGCAAAGTAATTGAATGTAATATAATAAAACCAGGGATTTCTTAGCTCCTTAGACATGCTATTTATATATATTGCAGCCTGGATTCTGCTTTCTCTTTCTTAAGTTTCACAAGACTTAAAGTTCATTTGATTTCTTTGGAGTTATTCCTTGTACTCCTGAGAAAACAGTATGAAGGAAAGCTTCCCTTCCTTGGCATACTGGCACAGCAGTTACTGACGTTTTGTATGAGAATTTTACTATGTTAGCTCCCAAAGGCCAGATTTTCATAGGTGGAGTCTTCTTTGTGTCACTCAAAGTGTTTACAATCTGAATTTTATCCAAAATCTGAGCCACTCTGCCTCTGTGATCCTTTCAAGACCTGCTCCTTAAGTGTTTGTACACGTGTGTGTGTGACTGTGTAACCCAAGGATGCAAGACTAAACTCAGTATTGTTGTGTCTTTACCCTTCCTAAGCTGCTGATGGAGACTACTGGAGACTCCTTCCTCCAGGGACATACATGATCAGTGCCCAAGCAGCAGGATACAGCCGGGTGATGAAGAAGGTCACCCTTCCTCCCAAGATGAAACGGGCTGGGCGAGTTGACTTTGTACTGAGACCTGTTGAGACTTGGCCCAACAAGCTCCTCCGCCGCTCCATGGAAGACTCTTACGACCCGTATGACCCACTGGAACTTTTTGACCCTCATGCCCAACACAGGCAACCTGAGGCTCGAGGTGGGTCGCCAGCAGGCAGGGAGAAGCCTTGGTGGTGGTCTTACTTCAGCTCTCTAGACCTGCACAAACCTCTGTGGCTGCTCAAGCAGCGCTGAAGGGAGTCACGGTGCTCTGCTCACTCTGCTCTGCTGCCCTTCCAGCCAACTCCAGATTCCCTCACTGCTCTTGGCAATATTTAAATCTGGTTCAATTCAAAGTACAATCAAGAGTGCTTACTGCTCTCGTTTTCTTTTCACACACAACTGAGTATGTCCAAGTATTTTTATATATTAAAAACAATGGTGTGCACCCCTTCAAAGGCCAGTTTTTAATGGAGTCTTTTTCTTGATAACCCTCTGTACTTCTGCAATGTAGTTAATAATCATATTCATTATTTATTAGGTTCTAAGTACCTGCAGAAAAATATTCCTGATCCTTTCATGTATTTTTGTACATCTTAACACATGAATGACTATATACTAAAAACAACTTTCAGAAACATTCAGAAAATGATTTCCTCTTTTTATATTATTTTAGCATATTAAGTTCAGTTCATTAACTCTTCTAACACAGCTCAGAATTACATGGTTTTAAAACCCATTATGTGATACTAGCATTGATTTTGGTCAGAAAAAGAAAATCATTAGGAATTTGGAAATAAATCTATATCTGAATAAGTAGCAAGTTCAGTAGGATGGGCTATTCATAGCAGTATTGTATCTATATATAGTATCTATAATAACATATTTTCCAAGGTAAGTTTTCAGAAGTTATCCTTTGAAGACATATGTAGTGTTCCAATTTTACAGATTACTGCTTTGAAATCTCTTGCACCATCAGTAGACCCATCAGATCAAGAAAAATATTTGGAAAATAAATTGTTCCAAGGAGCCTGCATATCCAATCTTTATGACGTTTAAATATTGATATAATACGAATAATTTCTAATTTGTCAAACAATTAGATTTTTAATGTTTCAGAAAAAAAAATATTTAGTGCTGGAAATACATCCTATGACATAGAAAAATATATTAGATAATTCATGAGGAATTTAGGCATAAAATGCAACATATTACACTAAGGTTGTTATCATGCGTTGTTTGGTGTCTACAAACTTGATAATGAAACTTGTAGACACTGAAAAAATCACAAACTTCTTTCTAAGATAGTTGGGCAAGCAGGTCAATAATGATCTTGCAAGTTGGACAGCAGATGTAAGGTTTTTTTAGGGTGATTCAAAAATCCTTAATTTTGATGAAACGTAGCCCCACAATTCCTTTTGTTAGTGTAATCTATATACTGACAGTATTTCCTCATTTAAATAACACAGTGTGTGAACAGGGTGATTCTTTGGAGCTAAGATACTTACTGCAGGAGCTGCTGGATTAGCTCTTTGTATTGCCCTTGATTTCTAAAACCTTTTTTTGCTTATCTAGATTAAGAAGCCCACATTGCATGAATCCTACAGTCCACGAGCACATATCTCACACTGTAATTACCTAAGACCCATGAGATGAATGATCTTAATTCTGCAAGCAGATGCAGCACGTGCCTAAGTACCTTATTCCCAGTTGTAATCTTATTGAAGTTAGGAGTCTGTTATTCAAGTGCTTCAATGTCTGCAGGACTGGAGACTATGTAAAAAATGAAAGAAAACAATTTCATAACATTAACAAAAAGTAATTATAATGGGGTGAATATACTTTGTGCACATGGTTAAGTGCTCCTTGTCCAGGCTTGCCAAGCTAAGGCAACTCTGAATCCTCAATATGTCAAAGATAAGGGAGCAGAGATACACTTACAAACTCTATATTTCCAGTAGTAGGTATTATTACTCTAATTAACTATTATTAATAGGTATTTTCACAGACACCATCCTGTGAAAATGGTGGTAAAACTAACAAAATCAGAGTAATATGCCAAATTGCTGGATATTAGCTGCTCTTTTTATGCACATAATATCTAGCACACTTAAAAAGGTGCTTTCTGTGTTTCCTAGATTCTCACAGTAGTCACAGTATAAGTCTGCAGACATGCAAAACAGAATAACTGTACAGAAAATCCCCTTCTTTCCTGGAGTCCCAAGTTGAAAGAGCAAATGACAATCAAGACTTGGGGAAAATTACTTTCTGGGAAGATAGTAAAGAGGTGTTATATTTGAGAGAGTTTTAAAAACTATTATTCTGTACTACTCTACCACTAACATGAAATTGGTGTGAGAGAGAAGGAGTCTTTGGTCTGTCTCTACATCATCCACAGAAGAGGTGTCCATCAGAGGCAAAGATCAGACTTCTGATAGTTCACATGCAACAGCCTGTGTAGATGGCATGTGTTCAAGTGCATTGAAGCAATTCTGAGGCTCTGGGGAAAAGGTAAGCCTCAGTCTTCTGGAACTACTTCATTTTTTTTTCCGTAAGATTAAATCTTCAAGTTTTGATTCCTAGGAGATGGAAAAGACTGGCAGAATTCCCTGTGTTGCTCTCAATAATCCATTTGGGTTCAGATTTGATTTAGAACATTGTTATTTGTGAGGGAAGGGATAGGAAAGGCAAAAGGGTTCTGCTTGAATTTGTATGGCATTACATAAATTTCAATATTTATTTCAATCAAGATGTGCATGTTTCATAACAGAAAGTATTGCTAAAAACAAAGAAACAAAATACTCAACCACAATAATATGGTCAAAGGGATTGTAAGTGGTGGTGAAGAAAAGGCAGCTGCAGGCAGCTCTGTAATTAATACATGAATATTAATACACTGATCAACTCTCTCATGCACCTCCCTGGAACATGCTCATGTACAGATTTTAATAAAGTTAGGAGCATCTTAAATACTTTCTAAATAGGAAGAGTTATGCTTCAGTGAACCATGCCCTCCTACAGCTGTTTTACAGGTAACGTAGGAAAGAAGTGAAAACCAACCAAAATTCCTTGGCAGCCTCCATCATGCTTAAATCATGCCCTACAGACTGAGCTTGACCTTTTTCCAATGCTGCTTTGGAGCGTGACAGGTTCAGCAGCCAGATGGTGCTGTCAGGAATTATAGTATGTGTTCATAAGACTCCCTCTCCTTTTAAGTCAGTCTACATAATTTTTTTCAATTACCTTCCAACCACATATTGAACAGTATTGATGTATGTTTTTGTAACATCCTCCTTAATAATTAATTTTCTAGTCTCCACATTCATTTCAGAGGGGATCTTCTCTACCATGGAGCCAACATTTTTCTGCACAAAGCAATCACATTAATAAATGTTCTAACCAGCCAACTATCCAGACCTCATTGCACTGCCAGGAATGAATCTTCCCAACAAATCAAAGCATGCAAATCTAACTAACAACATTACAAGCATAAAGATTAAAAAGTCTGCTTATGTCATATGTGCAATCTCTCCATTGTAGAAAAAAAGGTCAAGAACACACACAAAAAATATCAGGAGATAAATCACAATTTATTAGCATGAATTATACCAAAGATGATTTTGGTCTGTTTGTCCCATTCATAAAAAACTTTTAGATCAAAAATAGCAGCAACAAACAAAACCAGAGAAGTTTGCAACTGTTGACATCTTTGTCTCCTGTACCAAAATATCTGCTCTAGTCTTGGGCCACAAAATGACTGTTCTGGTCTTAGGCCACCCACATATAAGATGGAGCAACTTTTTTGTTCTAACGATAGAGGAGAAAAGCATCTTAAGCTAATTGCCTGAAAACAAGACTCTAAATGTCAAAATCACTGACTAATAGGAGCTCTTCCTGCTATCATTTGTCATAGTGTTTATACAGTTTGTCTCCTTCCATGCCTCGGTTTAGCAGCTAAAGGGAAGCACTCCAAAACAATATTGCAGTCTGTTTTGAAGTCCTGCAAACCAGCTGTTGAGCAGAGTTTGTCAAACCAGTGCCATTTCTTTGTGTTCATCACTCTAGCACTGCACTGCAATTCAAAACCAACCCTGAGATGTCTCTAGTGGTTCTGAACCCAGCTGTCAAAGTGAGACAAGACTCTGTCTCTGTGGTGATGCCTGCATCAGGTTCTCTGGCAGGCCTATGGTCCCATGGAGGACCCACACTGAAGCAGCCTGATGAACTGCACCTTGTGGGAGGGACTTATGCTGGAGCAACAATGTAATGAAAAGAAAGAGCACCCAAGATGAAGTGTTACAGATTGATCACAACTCTCATTGAGTCAGGAGTGAAGATGAGCCTGAGAAGAAGGAGAGTAGAGGGAGGATGTTTTTAGTTTGTTTTTTTTTTTTTTTTGGTTTCTTGCTATCCTACTCTATTTTTTATTGGTAATAAATTAAACTCATTTTCCTCAAGTCCAGGTCTGTTTGAGACAACAGGTTGCTGGAGCTCCTTTCAGCAAATTGGCTGCTGAAAAAGCTGAGGGATGGTTTAGAACTGTGCTTGGAGCTGATGACAGAGTGAGGATTTGGTCTTATGCCGCCTTTGCTTCTTCAACCACATGGTAACCAATGACAGTTCTTCTAACAGGTATTTCCACTATCTTTTACTTACTATCAGTGACTAGTAGGTTAGATGAAACAGCCCTGTGCTTATTCATTCAGTTACTACAGTCTGCTGCTGATAATATTAGTTTAGGTGCAACAGCAGTAATCCATTTTAAAATGAGAATTTCTATTAAAGCTACACATGTAACAGCTAATGCAGATGATAGCAATAACACGTAAATGAATGATGAGTAGACCAGTGAAACCCATGTAAGTTAGATCAATAAAAAATTACTTCAGAATTTGCCACTTTATTCATCTTTAGCAGGAATCAAGATAGCATTTGTCATCAGAAAATAAAGTTTCACAGATAAAATCACAGACAAGTATGCAGCTGTATACTGTAGAAAGCAAAGTACTGGTAACTAAAACAAAAAGGCAACATAGCTCTTACACTGACATTAAGTAACATTTTATGTCTGTAACAATATTTCAGCTAGATATATATTTTAACCATATAACCAAGTATTCCAGTTATCATTATTAAATCATACCTTGGATGTCTCAGTCCACCTAATGTCAGTCATAAATGTAGTTATAAAATAGTCCATAAATCTACTAAAAAAATCAAACTGCCTTTAGCCTATAGAAGAAGTAAATCTCAGGGAGATAGATCATGTACTTGTACAGAAAAAGGAATGAAGTCAACACAGTTGTATGCATTAATATAATCCATTATAACACCAGTTAGATGCCTCTAGGGATGGTGACTCCACCACTACCCTGGGCAGACCATTCCAATGTTTGATAACCCTTTCAGTTTCCTAATATCCATCCTAAACTTCCCATGGTGCAGCTTGCAGCCATTCCCTCTGCTCCTGTCATCCATGACCAGGGAGAAGAGGTTGACCCCTCCTCACTCCAATGTCCTTTCAGGTAGTTGTAGGGAGCAATAAGGTGTCCCCTCAGCCTCCTCTTCTCTGATCTAATGATAACCTGAAGTCTTATATTTCTTTAGGGACACATCTCGGGGTGGAATAAAGGTCAAGGACTCTTCTGCTTCTCTCCTTTTGCTGACAGTATGCATTCAACTCCTGCTGCAACAGGGCAAAACTTGTGTCATGTCAAGGAGTGAAAAAAAAGCTCCAAGAAGAGCTCCACGTGGCTATGGTTAGACAGTTTCCAGTGCCCACATGTTTTTGGCTTAAAGGTAACTTTGGTAGCTTGTCACCACTCAATATACTAGTGTGCAGCATAACTATACCATTAAATCCAACCTCCACCCTTAACAATGACTGAAAATCTGTTTGAATGGGGAAGTAAATGCAGGGATTTGAAGCTGGCATAACACGAGACAGTTTCCTTCTATTGAGTCCATGTTAAAAATGCAAAAGGGTGGTGCAGGCTCCTGGGAGTTTGTTTTATAAAAATAAATGTTGTGGTTAAGTGGGTGGGAAATACAATGAGGAGCTGAGGACCAAATGGGAAATGTCTCCTTGTTGAGTAATACTTTTGAAATCTTGATTTTCTATATATTAAATCAAGTTTTCAGTATGCAGAATAAGAGATCACACCACCCTTTGGGGCATACAGGGCTAGTCATTATAAGGACTCAGAAATATTTGCTAAGAAGCCCTAATAATTGGATGAAGTAGCTAAGATGCCTTATCTTGCTGGAGGATTGCTTTCTTATGCCAATTAGAGAAACAATGCTGAACATTTTTTTTGTCTTGCCATTTCAATTCAAAATATTCCATCCTTCATCACCTTATGTAATTCATTCCTCTGTAGACAATTCCACACAGCTAAACTCTGGAATAATAAAAAATACTCTGTTCATTTCCCTGGAGATTTTCAAGTGTTTGGCTGCATCAACAATGACTTCTGAGTGGTGGGCCAAGGAATTCTCTCAGGATTTGCTTCCTTGGACAATGGTGGAGAGATCAGGATATCTACAATGGCTCAAGGTTCTAGGATGTGTTGCCTGAGAAAAGGATGTCAAATGTGGATGCTCTTGACTTACTGGAAATGTCAGTAAGATGAAGCTAGCAGAACTTCTGCTCAAAACCTTATTGGTAAAAAAACACCTTTCAGAAGCAACTGTACCCCATAATGATCACAAAAGTACCACTGATCTGCTTTGTCTTTTAAAGTGGGGTCTGATTCAAGGGAGTTTACCTTTAAAATTGCCATCTTCTTTAATGACTGAAAAATTACTCCTAGATCAGCATGAGCAAAGTAAATATTCCCATGGAACCAGAAAGTTAGAACAGCCCAGAGGAGCAGTGATGGGCACACATAACTCTGTGAGCCCAGGAACTAATGATGTCTAGTGTCCTATTGATTTTTATCTTAAGGTAGAGTTCCCAAGGACATAATTCATCTCCAAGCAGGACAAAAAACACCATAAAGGCATCTCCTATGTGGGAGCCTTAGGAGGATTTATTTCTTTTTGAGATAATTCTCCCTCTCTCTAATTTTGACTGCAATTGACTAAAAGTCAGTGGAGAGTAGAGGTAGTTTCATGAGCACACAAGCCACATACACCTACACACAAGTGTATTAATGTATTTTCCTGCAGAAACCAGCATAATACTTGCACATGCAAACACATCTGCCCAAGGACATTGGGGTGAACTGCTGATCCTTCTTGGGTGCAAGGGAAGTGCTCAGTTGCTAGGAATCTAGTACCCATCTAGAAGTGATGAATCCTTGTACTCCCTTTCCAGTGGTACACATAACAGGTCAGAATAAGCTCCTTCACTTTACAAGCAGTGATAAAAGCAATAGAAGCCACTTAATTAGTCTATGATAAATTGCATGCCAAATTAATTGTGATGATTGCCTAGAGGACAAAACCCAACTTGAAGTCTGATGACTCCAAAGAACAATAAAGGCACAGTTTAGTGAGCCTTAGAGAGCCTCTTTCCATGGCCTTCCTGCAGCTGTGGATAGCTAAGTCACAACAGGTAACTGCCACAGGTGTGGTTTTTTTTGTAATTTTGCCCCAATTTAACCTTTTCTGCATTTTCTGCATTTTAAAGATTAAAAAGACTTAAATTAGTCAATATTATCTTAATACAGTGCTTCCTTTTGCCCCTCCAGAAGCACTGTGTGGCTATTCCGTAGACTTATAAATAAGATTAATTAAATTTTAAATGAGTGCAATAGGTTTCCTTATCTCTCAGAGCTGCAGGTGGGAACTGGGAGGAAATACATTAAAGGTAAGGAGTTACCTGAATGTAAAATCAGTGTAGATCTGAAAGCTGTGCTTCATAAATTTAGGTACAGAACCTGTGAAGCATGGCCATTGCAAACAGGATTGTACCAGTTTGAGAAAAAAAGGTAGATTTAAAATGATTTTTGCTAAACCAGTGACAGAGACCATGCAGACATTGCTCTTTGAGTTTGAAAATGGTAAATGATTTCACAGGGCAGAGTCAGGTCCCAAATGTGCCATCTGCCTGTTTGTGGTTTGTTTACTTTATACATGATTGAATTTACTGCTCATATTAGTTCCTTTTACATGATGATGTTATGATAACCACATAATTAATGTTTTTAGCGTTTAGCAGAGAAATGAGATGCAAAAAGAGAGAGAAATATCTGATGCCTAAGCAGAAATTCTTCTTAAATGTTCAGTAGGAGATAGGTTTTACTCTACGACATTTAACTATAATTTAATATATATACAGTCATAATAAGGTGTTCAACAGATATTTCCTGTGGTGTTAATGAGTGGGCGAAACAAATACTTTTGTCTCATTTTTTTCCTCACACTTTTTATTTTTTCCTCCCAGATACTAATTTCCAAAACATCACAAAATTTCAGCAGAAAGAAGATAGAAAGTGACTCGTGGTTAAGGTAGGCAAAAATATTTCATTCTGTTTGGGGAGCAGTTGAAGGATCTCCTGGAAATCTCATGAAAAGTATTCTTGAAAATCTGTTTTTTCACCATTTCTACTCCTGCAAGCATATGAATGCTTATACTCTTGCCTCTTCTTATTTCTTCTAGAAAACTGGAGCTTATACTCTTGCCCCTTCTTATTTGGAAAGTTAACCTTTCTGCAAATGCAGCTAGAGTTTGAGCAGAAACATATGGAGAAAATACGTGTTGTTCTTCTGGTTCCATGAAAAATTATGAAGTGGAGGTGAAGAATGCAAGCTTAGTGGGGTAAGAGGAGGTCAATGAGAAATTTGTCCCTGTTTCAGATATTTTCCCATCACAGACTAGATTGGGCAATGTTCTTCCCAGGTCAGGATCATAGGAATGTGTTTCCAGTGATTTGACTATAGCATTTCTCAGGATGGATTTCTGTTGGGAATTCTCATACTTCTTAGAGATGTTTTAAATTGCAAATGTTCGGATAAAGAACTCCATACATTCGCAGAAAACCAAGTTCTTCTGACTCTGTAGCTATGCACAGAGCTGATGTCTGCTATTAAGAAAGTGCTTTAGAGAAATAACGTTGGAGTTACACATTATTAATAGAGACAGATCTGATGGTGAAGCAAACTGCATTTGGCAGCACAAACATTTACTAAAAATGTCATTAAATAATTTAGCCTGCATGCTACCAAGTATTTTGTAACTCCCTCCACTGACTTCTTGGCCTCTCTTTTTCTTTCATGTCTGGTAAGTAGCTTGAGGTGCTTGATGAACATTAGAACTGAGGAAGTCTGGCTTCTTACTGCTGTTTGTCTAAAGGTTTGTTGGCTTTGACACCTAAGAAGAAGGAAGCTCTACCTCAGCCCGTGGCTCATTTTGTGCATTTAGAACTTTCCTAAGGCTTTTCTTTCATGTGGGTTTTATGGCGTCAAAAAAAGCAGTAGTGTTTTTGCTGTAACTGTTTCCTCGACTGAGGTAAATTTACAAGTTCTTTTCCTAACAACGAGTGCCTATTTCCACAATTTAGAAAACTGGAGATCTCTTTCAAACTAGCCTTGAAAAATTAACATTCGTACAAGTTGATATTTTTGTTTCTAACATTTTCCACTAAATTATGAAGAAAATTGGCTTCAATATGCACTTAGAAAGACACCACTCATTTCATAGAAACTTCACCTTTAAAGACAGAGAAGCCATGTGGGATGTATTTCATCAAATACTACATTCAGTGTCATCTTTGGGAAAAAAAAATGTAGCTTAACTGTTTAACCAGGGGGCATCTCTATTTGAAATGATGTTGGAATTAAATGAAATGGTTATGCCTGGAATGAAATGCAGTCTCAAAGATGGTTTTAATGGGATAAGATGTTACCACCCTTGTGATCTGTGGGACAGGCTGGACAGACTGTCAATAGCCCTGCCCATTTTTATTTTAAAGTAGGAAAGGTTATCCTATTGGGTTTTTTTAAATTAATTGATATTACAAAACAACACAAGCATCTAGCACTTTTCATGCCACGCTATAAGCAACAGGTTATAAATAAATAATTACTATGTACCAGAAAAAATAGGTGGCTACCAAGAAGACAGAGACTCCTGTTTTACAAGAGTCATGTGGAAAAAACAAGCTGTAGTAGGTACAAGTTACACCTGGGGAGTTTCCTATTCAGCTCCAGAAAACAACTCTTCACCATGAGAACAATTAGACATTGGAACATTAATCTCCCAAGGGAAGTGGTGGATTTCCCTACATTGGACAGTTGTAAGACTCAGCTTGACAGAGTGCTGGGCCATCTCATTTAAACTTTTTTTTTTACCTTGAGGGTTGGGCTAGATGATCCTCGAGGTCCCTTCCAACCTGGTATTCTATGATTCTGTGATGCTATAAACCTGGATGTCTTCCTTTAGGACTGTGAGCTCACATTGGTCATCTGCAGCTACTATGACCTTGACACCCAAAGGCAACAAAGTTTTAATCATGGGCTTTCCCATCTCTTTAGAGAGTGTGAAAGCACAAGGTATTTCTTCCATCAGCTGTACAACTTTCCCAGACAGATGAAATTCCTTCCCTTCCTTAGGGCTTACAAGCAGACCTTTCCCTAAAGGTAGCTCCCTCTTTTTTCAAAGTCTTACTGGGATTTGGTGTTGGCCTCATCTCAACCCTCCCAGGACCTGGCTGGGGCCATCATCTTGGAGGCTACCCTGTCCTTGGGGAGACTTCATAGGCACAAGGAGGTGTGGATGAAACCTACACCTGACAGTCTTTCTGAACAGAATTTTGTTCTAATTTTCACCAAAATACTTAAATATTTCTTATGCCAGAGGAAGAAGTAACATGTCAGTGCTCAAGCAAGGCCAGTCCAGCTAGGATAAGCTCCAGGGGCTGTGCACCTTTACTGGGGAATCCTACTTACTGGTAGGTGTCTGCTGGGAAGTGAGACCTACACACACACTTGTAGAGTCCAAACTGATGTCATCCATCTTCCAACCAGGGCAGCCAGACCTGAGTGGAGGTACTTTGGGGGTTCTGGAGGAGCAGAACTTCTGGGGCATTGGGCGTGTTGACAGAATGTGAATGTTTCCAGTGGCAGATGAAAAGAAGGTGGTGTTTCTGAGGAGTGAAATTTGAGTAAACACACTCCAACCCTACAGTCTATTCAGGAGTTTAAATCCCTCTGTGGATATTGGCCTATATAAAAAGCTGCTCGACTGTGCTTTTACATAAGATCCTGAGTGACTTTGTAAGCCTTCAGCAGCTTCCAAATCCTTCACTTTAAACAACAGTGCTCTTTGTACTGAAAATTTAGTATATAAAGCCATATCATAGACTTTGGTTTGAATATACGAAGAAAAATTCCATGTAATGGCATCTTAATGCCTAGATAAATGTCAAATTAATATACTGAAGGTCTCCAGCAGCAGTAATAGTGAAAGCAGAATGATTTTTTTTAATGTTTTGTTGGGTTTTTTTTAATAGCAAGCTCTGTTTCTGAGACAGGCAGAAGAAAATCTTCTCAAGCTGTAAGCTCAGCGTCCCCGGAGTGAATAGGGTTCAATGTAGCATGGATAATTTGTTTGCTTTGCAATTATTTTCCGTCAGTGGAGACAAATTGATTTGTACAATAAAATTGACGGTCACTGCAAGGCAGCTGGCTTTCTAAACTGTAAAAGAATTTGACTAGGTTAAGTGAGTACCAAATTTTTGGAGTAGGGGAATGTGCTTTCATACTGGTAAAACTTGCAACAATTTTAGGGCTTGCCAGTGATTGCTACGTGAAATTCAGAATTAGAGAATGCCAGAACGGTTATTTTTAAAACCACTATGAGCAGGACAATTGCCAGTTTATTAGTGGCCTGCTTTGACAATTATATCCACCAAAACAGAAATCAAAATGCAGGAAAAGAAAATGATAGTAGAGCAGATGAATTACGTAGGAAGGAAATTAGCAGTAGCTGCCTCCAAACTGTCTTCTTAATTATTAAAGGAAATTAGATATTTAACACGAACCAGAATCGAGGATGCTGGGAAGCAACAGAGCTTCTGCCAGAGAAAAACATGTGGCAAAAACTTTTATCTGGAAAATATGAGTATGACCAGCCTGTGAATTGCATTTCCAGAAAAATGTTGTAGCAGAAACAGAGGCAAAATGGACATTTTGTGCTGTGGCTAAACTATTTGAATGTTTGTCCAAATAAAAGTATTTGAAGCCCATAAAAACTTAACACCTATTGAATTTTAGTCCTTTAAAAAAAATACTTAAAAAACAAATACTTGATTTGTCCCCTCAAAAGCCATGGTTGTATAATGTATGCATGGTCAAATGCTAAGTGTGATTAGGAGTGCCATAGTACCTGGTAGCTGCTTGGAATGAGGCTTTGATTCCACTTTTCACAACACTGGGTTAATCAGGACATACTGTCATATTCAATCTAAAAGCAGAACATGGCCCAGAAAAAAAATGCTGGACCTAAAAGTTCAGTGAATTGCTCTGGTTAAACTTCATTTAGATGTTCTAAGTGTTAAACCTCATTGCAGACATCAGGATTAAATTAGTGATACTGTCAGTTTTGCAAAAGTCCAAGGCAGCACTAAGTAAGGTAGAAGTTTGCTAAGACAGGCTAGTTTCTCTTTGCCCAAACTTAAAGGACCTGGGAAAAATTAATACTGTACAGTTCAAGCACATTTGACTGGGATTAATATGTAAGGTAAACAAAACGCTCCAAGCACCGATCAAAGTGCAGTTCTGGGGGCCAGTGGCATGATCTTTAGGTGTGAGAAAGAAAGTTTTGAGGAAGAAGGTCACATGTTTGAAGGTCCAGACAATCAGGCTTTGGCTTGACCTCTCAGCCTAACTGGGAGCAGCTCTCCCCAGCTACTCATGTGAGCAGGGTTCAGAGGTTACCAATTACTTAGGGAGGCTGAGAAAGTTGTATGGAGCTGCTCTCAGCTGCCATCTCACATTAGCATCACACCATTTGCAGGTAGGTCGTCGCCGTTAATGCTTCGCTGCCGGTCACTGATGTTCTTCAGCTTGCCAATGGCCTCAGCAAACAACAGAACATCTCCCCGTTCCTGCCAGGAGGCTCTTCCTGGCTGCCCTGCAGCACAACTGCCATCCCCACGCATTTCTGCATCACACAGATGCACCCCCCAATACGTGGAGGTTGGTTTGATTGCTTAACTGTTGGCCAGGTAACATTTTTCTTCCTTTTTTTCTTCCTTTTTTCAATTTTTTTTTCACTTTCCCCCCCTCTGAATATTTGTGAGGCATCAATAGAAATGAGTGAGATGCTTTAATTTGTTGCAGATACTGAGATTATTAATTTCTGGCATTTTTTTTCTTACCGATCTTAAAATGATTTATATTCCTGCACACACTTCATTACTTACAAATTAAGCAATGGTGGCTTATAACCTTATAATAGTGAAAGTATACAAAAATATCTTCAAAAACAGTCTAAGTATGTAGACTGTTATAGTAAATAATACATTTATTTATTTAAGTTATAGTAAATTTCTGAAACTTATACTAAAGCTCTAAGTTCAAGAGCTTATATCATTTTCCAACTTTTGAAATTATCTCAGGGAGGATAAATTTTGTCAAATGAGCTCCCTGCAGGACTTCTCATGCTTTCTTCTGAAGCTGCTCTCTTGGGTAGTGACAAACAGGATATTGAACTACCCAGGCCTCTGGTTTGATCCAGTATGGAAAATCCTATTCTTTCCATTTCACAAATAGGATTGGAGGGTTTAGAGTTTTTGCTCCGTGGAAGTCACAAAATCGAGAATGATCACACTTCCCTAACACAAGACATATTTTCATTCTAAAAATGAGCCAGTTTCCTTTCAGAAATAAGTCTGGTTTTAATTACACATCCTTTTACTTTCCCTGGAAAATGAGTACGTTTCTGCTTGGAAATATTCGCATAAATGAAGACATTTTCTAGGAAATTAAGTGAGCCACTTTGAGTTTACAGTGAAAGGCAAACCAGCCCAGCCTTAGGTTGTGAATATAATATTTCATATATAATGCCATGATAGATATTTTTATTTTTTCTTTTTTAAAATAAAAAACCTAAAACACAACTGGCATTACTTTATTCATGATTTACACCTCACTTTCTTCTTCACTTCCTCTTACCAGTTAATTCACCTCTAAAGTAAAAAGTGGTATCTGTTATATTTACTTTGTGGAACACCATTTATGGTCCTCATAACTTTTTGCATGTCATTTACTGCTACAAGCTTACTGGAAACTTACATTTTCCATAAGGCAACCAGGCAGGAATAAGAACTAGTATTGTCTGTGTCTGGATGATGGAGTTGGAATAGCTTGCTCACATGTCATGTCACAAAATGGCATAAATTTTGACATATTTGAAGAAACATTTTCTACATCCTAAGTTTTTTTCCAAAACCAGTCTTCTCTGAGATTGATATCTTTTCCCCAATAAAAAAAAAACAACTTTCCTTCATATAGTCTTTTTTCTTCCTATAATTTTTAATTTACCATCCTTTTACATTGACTTTTCATTTGCCACCATGCCTGAAAATTCACTTTCATGCCTCATTTGCCAGTACATAATATTCATATGGCTTCAAAAGTGATAGATGCACATTTTTATATGCGTTTTAATATATATATTAATATATTTATAAGATAGATAGATAGATAGATNTAAAGGGAATTTTATAGGCTGAACCTGTTCCCAATAAATGTAGCTGGAATTTTCCCACTGGCATTAATGATATTAGAGCAGATCCCAGGCTTGCAGTGATGTTATTATAGAAGTCCAAATAGAAACTTGCAAAGATGCTTTCTACCATTAAATAAATAAAAGGCATTGTTTTTCCTTAAAAACCCTGAATATGAATTTAAATCCTATTTTTGTCACCATTTGATTTTGTCACCATAATTTTGTTACCAATTTTTTGAGAATTTAGTCCTGTCACTGTGGGATTAGTAAAAGAAGCGAGTTTATACCTTGATATAAATGGAATTGTGGCCTCTTAACTAGTTTGTGGCTAGGAAAATTCAATCACTTTCACAAAAAAAAAAAAAAAAAAAAAANAAAAAAAAAAAAAAAAAAAAAAAGGAGCAATAATAGATAATACAAAGGTCAGGAAATGAAATTGTAGGTGGTCATAAGTTTATAATTGCTGAAATTACAATGTCTACAGCTGTCATCTAGTATAATGTAACAGATATCTTCAATAGGATTATTGATGAAAGAGGAAAGAAATTCCAAGACAAAGTTTTAAGTGTTTGAAACCCCATTTTGTGCAGATTAGTCCCACTGCAGAAATGTTTTTGGGTTTCAACCTTCACTATCCAAAGCATCGCATAAATTTCAGGAAGAGAACTGTGGAGAATGATAGGGAAGAGAATAGCCAAAAAAAAAAACCCAAAAAAAACCCACCAGGGTTTGTGGAGATTTTTCAGCTCATTATTCTCTTGGGTTGAAGCCAAAGCAGGCAGATTGTTGCAAAGAAGGAGAATAGGTGAGAAATTGTTAAAGACGAGAGGACTGGAGGATTGGATGGAGGAGGAGGAAGACTATCAGAAGAAAAGAGAAAGTACATGAAACTGGAGACTGTTTTGGTTGTGCATGAAAGGCATAGACCCTAAGATATAACAAGTAAAGATCCAATTTAAATGCTTGGCAATAGACAGAAGACATTATTTCTATCTGTTTTACATTATCTTCTGTTAAACAAAACATTTATTAGATTACATGCCCTATTATGCATGAACTCAATATTGAAAGCAATCCTACTGTAAAATACTCTTCTATATTTAGTGTAAGAACATTATTTTGCTCTCTACTTTTAGCTATTCCATATAAAAGAGAGAAACTGCAGTCTAGGATTTTTTTTAGCATCTGCAAAAAAAGCCAAGAGTGTGGCATTTAACACCACCATCATTAACCTAATTAGTAAAGCCCCTTATGCCCTGTGTGAAATACTGTTTGAGAATATACTTTAAATAAATTTCAGTCAGAAATCCTTGTGGATTTGTGCAGAATCAAAAATATCTATCTTCATGTTTCTACCAGAAGTGTCAGGAATAGTAATTAAGGTAAGGTTTGGAATTTTAGAGTGATATAGGTGACAGAAACTTCAGGAAATCAGCTATTTATGAAACAAACAAAAAAACTAAATATACAAGGACTTCTTAAAGATACTGCCAGATGTAAATATAAATACTAGACCAAAATTTGGAGATTTTTACAGACATTCTGCTATAATGCTCTGGATGGCTGAAGAAAATGAAATAAGAGAAAAATAGATTTTTTTAATGTGCATTTGCAAGTTTTATTTTCTTCTTACTGGTAGAAATTTCATGGATGAGCAATGTCAGAATAAATATGCAACAAATATGCATATTGAAATGTACCCCTTTTAATCTCTGGTTATATTTTTAAATCACATTAAGTCTAACAGATAGTTATGGTACAAGTTGTTTTTTTGACAGAAATATTCTGCCCTGAATTTCTCCAAGAGGTCTTTTAGAGTTTTCAATTGCTTAAAGGATGTGCACAACACTTATTTCATTGTGCCATCTGGTGTTAAAAGAGATGGACAGGAGATAGGATCTTGAAAATGTGGGCATGCATGATGTAAATATATGACAATNTATATAATATGACAACCAGTCATAATGAAAATGATAATAAAAAATAGCATATAGTTTAAGTAGTTTGTGTGTTGGAACCTCTGGCTGAAAAATATTCCCCAGTTTAATTAGTGACCACTTTCAAAACATCAACCCATCAGTAGAAATCAAGGGCTCCACTTGTGACAGGTCTATGACCAATGAGTCCATGGTCTGCTTTGATCTGTCATGTCAGTCTGCAGGACAGATGAGACCCATGCCTCAGATATGTCAGTCAGACTGACACAGAGCAATTCCCATCTCAACGGACAGGACAGAAAAATGTGAAGGAAAAAACCAGACATTTAAGCTAGTAAGAGCTAGGTAAAAGGCTGAGGAGAGAAAAGGGAGTAGAACTCAAATCTGATGTCCTGCAAAGTCTCGGGAAAGGCTTTCTGGTGCTTGAAGGGTCTTGTTGTTGTGTGTTGCAAAGAGATGCAAGCAGGGAATGGGGAGTGCAGAGAATATCAAATCACCCAAATTATGGATTGAAAAGGCGTGGTGCTATTTCAAAGCAACAGTGAAATGCTTTTGTCTTTGTGCCTCTCAAGTGGAATTAATTATTCCCAAGAATCTCAAAGCATTGTTTCATTTCCCTCTCCTCTTACATTTATTACTCTTTTCTCCATGATAATTTTCAGAAGAGTTAAAAAAATAAAACCAAGCATGATGAGAAGGTACAGAGTTTAAGGGTGGGCTTTTTGCCCACTAATCATTCAAAGCTGAATAAATGTCCCCAGATTTTGAAGACAAAATCATCAACATCCCCACCATGTCAGCTCATCCTGGTTAAGCTAATACAAAGAACAAATAATCACAGTGGGCAAAGCACAGCCCAAAACGTCAAAGGCTGTTGTTACTGTAGTGGCAGACTCCTGAGTGATGCTCTGTCTTGGATGAGTAGCTGCTGAGTGGTTCTGGGAGAGCCAGGGGAGCTGTGGGTTCATTTTTCAGTGAGGAAGTTTGATGGCATCAAGCTTCAAATCAAATAAATGATAGCTCTTCTAAATGTGTTGGATTTAGAAGCTGAGCAGACTGAAACTCTGATGTCTCTTTAAGCCACGTGTAGACGTGGTGAGAAATGGTTCCATGCACACAAGGGACTTTCCAGTCACTCTGAACACAGCAAACATGATAGACAATAATATCTCTGAAGGCCAATGCACCAATGATTTCACTGAAATTTGCAGCTCTCGGACAACATCATATAGACCTGATTATTGTTATTCCCCAGGAACATCATGATGACAGGAAAACTTATTGAAGGGGATCAACATGCAAAAAAAAGCCAACTTTTCAACTACAGGATTGGAACTCAAGACATCTGGGTTCAGTTCACAGCCATCCAAGGGTCTAGTGGTCCCTCACCTCCTGCATTTTTTGTCAATTGCCTTTTAACTAAAATATTTTTGCCCACTGCTACATCCTTAACAGCAGAGCTCTAGCTAATTGCAGTGCCATAATGCAGAAAATACAGTTTCTAAAGATCATTATCTTTCTTTCATTTCTTTTTTCTGTTTTGAACATATATAAAGATAAAATCCTACCCTGATACTTGATGTGATCAAAGGCAACACCACGTTCTTCCACTACATGCTTCACCACCCTAAAGAAAGATTGACTCATTCAAGTCCCCCTCCTCACATTGCCAAATTTACATTTGCTTGTTTACAACAGTTATAGAGGAAATTTTTTTTTCCTTGGCTTCATATTTCATCAAAATATTCATTAGCAAATGTATGTTGTTAAAAGAGCATTTTGTAAGGAGGGTGTTGGGGGGGGAGGTTTCAGCCAAAATCTTGCTTCCTTTTGCCATGTGCAGTCTATCTCCAGTGTTTCGAGCTGTTTTTATTGTCACTTTTATTGTTTTTCACTGGTAGTCACTAGCTAAGCAGAAACAGACCCCTGATGACAGCCATATTTTACAATGAATACTACTGAAGGTAAGAAGGAGTCACAAGAAAGGGAAGGGGAGAGGGGGCATTACAGCCCAACTTCTCTTTTTTTCTGAAGTATTCCCAGGTTCAGAAAAGTGTGATGGGATCCATCCCAGGAGATTTGATCTCTCTTCTAGGCAGGAAGAAAATCTTCACATACATCTTCTTCCAATGATAAGAACCCAAGAGTGCAAAATTGGCCAAGAAAACTATTTATTTATTTTTCTTTTTAGAATACAGCAACCTTAGTTTTCTTTCTCTGCCTGTGTGGTTCTCCAGCATATTCCTCCTGCAGCTCAGTCTGGCTTTTGACTTTCCTCAGCACTCCTCAACAGTCACCCCCTGTCTTGCTCTCCTCCTGATGGCAACAGTTATGCCCTATAACAGCAATTTTTAAGGATTATCCTCTACCCCTGCTGGCTAGGCCAGACAGGAGGGCAATTGCTAGGAGTGGCTGTCTCCTTCCTAGCTGATGCAATGCACTTGCTTTCCCTTTTATATGTGCTGGCATGACTAGCAAAGTGTTATTTTAGTTGCAGTCATAGCTAAAGCTAATAAAATGCTATTATGGTTAATTATATTCACCGGTGAGGCACTTAAACTTCACATGAAATGGCATCCCAGTAGGCTTGAGTTTTCATAACATATGGCAGTTGGAATGGCAAGGTTTTAAAAAACATGTAATTTCATTAGAGTAACAAGACAAACACTTGAGTAGTCTTTTTATGACATGTTTAATGGTGCTGCCATATGGATGGCTTGTAAACAAAAAAAACCTACAGAAGGCTAGATGAGGTAAGGGACACATACATCTGGCAGAGAATATCCCAGCATGCTTCAAGCACTTACAGCTTTAATAAGCTCTTCTCAGCACCTTGTGCTTATGAAAAGGTGCAGTGAGGCTGTGTTAATTCTTGTCCATTC
>VYZU01011249.1:1427-19384 GCA_013401355.1 Ceyx cyanopectus
TAGCAATAACCTCTGCCATCTCCCTCAGCACTCGTGGGTGTATCCCATCAGGGCCCATAGATTTGTAGATGACCAGTCTGCTCAATTGGTCTCTAACCCAAGCCTCATCAAGAACTTCCTCCCTCCAGACTTCCTCTGTGGTCTTGGAGACCTGGGACACTTGGTAGCTGAAGCTTTCTTGACAGCTGAAATAACAAGTCTGTATTGTTACGAAATAGTCTTTAGTCGTATTACTGTCTCTGTACCAGGATGATCAAGATGAGAGGCTGCTGCTTTGGTGGCATTAATCCCCATGTTAGTGGAAATGTTCCCCTGGAGAGATGTGAAAGGTGGGTGGGAGATCTGCTGGGATGAGATGGCAGCAATTACCCAGACAATTCAAGCAGCTTTAATTTAACCCTCTTTTAGATAAGATTAAATAAGTCTTAATTTAGAATAATGGAAAGTACATGTTAATGATGATTAATATTAAATCCATCCTTTTTTTTTCTGTTTGTTTGTTTATCCTATTGAAAACTGGTGTGTGAATTATCCTTATATGAGTTTATTTCTTTAAAAGCATTGGGAATGTATTCCTGCATGAGAAAGAATTACGAAGGTTGCAAGTATGAGGAAAAAGCTGTTGCTATGAGGAATGTCCCACATACAGAGAAGTTTTGCAGGCTGAGACGAATAAGCTACCTTTATATCGAGAAAAAATGGCTTCACAGAAGAAATCTTCCTTAATAAGAAGAGAAAAGCATCAATTATTTTTTTTATACCTTTTTTTTTTTTTTAAATTTTACCACTTCAGATAGGTTTCTGAATTATTACAGCACTGATCTAGTGGACCTGGCAAAAGATCTAGAAAAATCCTGAATGTTCAAAATTAAGACAAGACTTCTACAAGTTATTTCACCTTTGATATTCAAGAATTTCTTCATCTTCCAAATCCTAACTGTACATTAATTATCAGGTTTTGGCTGTCTTGTATAGGAGTCCAGAAACTTGGATCTATGTGTTTGTCCTCTCTGAAGCTGATATTGTCAATTACTCTTTAAGTCTGAAAATAAAGGGAAGGAAGAAACTAAAAGTTGGCAGGATGTAGTAGCCTTGTACAGTAAGCTAAACTAAACTAAACTATGTTCACAATTTAACTGCTACTCCAGTAATTATGCTGTGCGGGGCCCAAGCAGGAAAAGCAGCTCCTAATTATTTATTGTGGCTCTATCACATTGTAACTGGGATGGAGTCGTACATCGGTACTGAAATATGAGCCTTTATGGATTATACTGTGTCTGAATAATTTATCAACAGTAACAGTATTGTCTTCACTATTTAGGTCAGTCCCAGCTACATCCTTTTACCTTCTGTCGATTTCTTGATAATCAGTTGGAGAGCTCTGTTAAACACAATGTGAATTTAGTTCATTGTTGTCTGGCAAACCCCAGACTCCCCATTTGAATTTAGCTGTGCTGGGATGAGAACACACATCCTTTCATCCACCAAGCAATTTCAAACCAGGACTTGCCAGTTTTCATATCCACACAGAAACTGAATTAAAAATACACAGTATCATGAGATGGTTAAAAAGAAAAACATGTAAATTGGAAATCAGGACTGTTCACTTGAAACATTGTGGCTACCACATCAATACCCAAGTGAGAGAAATCTCAATCTTCCAAAATGAATCAATCCTTCCCATTGATCCAACTAAGAACAGAAAAAATATTTTTTTTGTTTGTTTGTTTGGGTTTTTTTTTCCTTACCACCAAATGATTGGTATTTCCATCAGATATATTATTCATATGGCTGCTTGCTTGATTTGTAGTTAGGAATGTGTTTTAAAATATTAAATACTTCCTAACTTCAGGTCCTGCTGCTACTGGCATTAATTCTCACCATAGCTCATCTATAGATGGGTAAATATGTATTTCTGATGTACATATACTTCTTCAGAACAATTACAGTACTAAACATAGAATCTGAAATACAACCAGAAGCTTCCAAATCACTGAACAGAGAGGATTTATTTGAGCTTCAGCCCATCCAGTGTTTGGTTTCAGACTCTGTCCTCTGACTGACTTGACATGAAGAAAGCAACGATACTCTTTTCAAGCAATTTCAAATATTCAGCAAGAAAAAATAACTTGCATACTAAAACATCTGATCTTAACTCATTAGAGTTAATTCTACTACTGGAATTCCTATTTCTAAATTAATATTGTAACTTTGTCCTCATGATCTGTAAAAAAAATGGCATAGTTCTTAACAGGTGACTAAGTTCTTGGCCTCAGTGATATCCTTGTAGTGAGGATTTCAACTGTCTAATTAAGTCTTATATCAAAATAAATACTTTTCCTGGTTTGTAACCTTTCAATTTCACATACTGCCCTCGAGTTCTCACTTCATGAGACTTACAGAACAGGATTCCACCACCCATTGGTCGTTAGTACATCTCAATAATTTAATGTAGTCTTGTATATGCCTTCTGTCTGAGGTAAACAATTTTTCTTCACTAGAAAAAAATTCCATGTCAGTAATGATTTATATTGACTCTTCCTGAAACCCATTTAGTCCAATAGGATGCTTTCTGAGGTGATGATTGGTACTGAGAACCATGTTTCAGATGACAGGAGTGACCTGGGAATTTCTATAATGCTATTATAATCTTCTTTACATTATACAGTGAAAAGTGACATCCCTCAGGGGTCTGTACTGGGACCTATATTGTTTAATATCTTCATTAATGATATTGATGATGTGATTGAGAGAACCATCAGCAAGTTCCCACATGACATCAAGCTGAGTGGTGCTGTTGAAAGGCTGGAGGGACCGGTTGTCATCCAAAGGGACCTGGGTATCTTGGAGAGGTGGGACCAGGTGAACCTCATGAGGTTCAACAAGACTAAATTCAGAGTCCTGCACCTCACTATCAATACAGGCTGGGAGTTGAGGTGCTGGAAAGCTGGAAAAGGACTTGGGGGTGTTGGTGGATGAGAAGCTGGACATGAGCCAACAGTGTGCACTTGCAGCCAAGAAGGCCAATTGCATCCTGGGCAGCATCAAGGGAAGTGTGGCCAGCAGACAGAGGGAGGTGATTTTGCCCCTCTACTCTGCTCTGGTGAGACCTCACCTGGAATACTGCTTCCACTTCTGGAGCCCTCAACATAGGAAAGACATGGGCCGGATGGAGTGGGTCCAGAGGAGGGCAACAAAGATGATCAGAGGGCTGAAACACCTCTCCTACAAGGACAGGCTGAAGGAGCTGGGGTTGTTCAGCCTAGAGAAGGCTCTGGGGCAATCTTTAAGCCACCTTCCAGTACCTGAAGGGGGCCTACAGTAAGGCTGGAGAGGGGCTGTTTACAAGTGCCTGTAGTGAAAGGATGAGAGGTAATGGGTTTAAATTTGGGAAGAGTAGATTTAGACTAGATATCAGGAAGAAGTTCTTTACATTGAGGTTGCTAGAACAGTGGAATAGTCTCCCCAGGGAGGTGGTTGGGGCACCATCTCTGGAGATATTCAAGGAGAGGTTGGACAATGCTCTGAGCAGCCTGGTCTAGTTAAGGGTGTCCCTGCTCACTGCAAGGGGGTCTGGACTGGATGACCTTTGGAGGTTCCTTCCAGCCCTAAACATTCTATAATTCCATGATTCTTCATCCCACGTATGCATCTGAATGTTTTGTTTGGTGTTTCAGCTGACGCTACATGTCTGAGGGGTCAGCTCTTAGCTGCTGAACATAATACCTGTAATTTTCCTGAGATGCTACAATTACTGCTGAAACTCATAAGGATTCGTGTAGCTCAGACTTTCATCTATTCTGAGTTTTTTATTTCTTAACATTTGTGTTTCTTTTACTATCTTGCTGAATATTAATTTATGCTGGATCCTCATGGAGAAGTTCAGGAACGCAGAGCTGACAGCATTTCAATTTGCTAATAGCACTTCATTTCCATGTTGGACTTGGCTCACTCTTAATGTTTTCTTATATCTATCATCCAGCTTATCTCAAATTTTCATTTTAAGTAATTGTAACTGGCTAGCAGGATATTTTCAATTTATTTTTCAATGTTTCTGCTGGCAAAGTGTAATTTGTGGGAGGCAGACAATTTTCTAAATCAAAGTGGAATTTCTGTGCAGGTATATATTATATTTCCTGTAACACCTAGAGAGTGCATAAACTTATATCTTATTACATTTGAGTACCAAAGTCTAACACTTTAAAGCATATGTAAACAGGGTGGATTTTATTTTTAAGCTGAGTGAAATAAGAGTTTGAGCTTTGACTTCTATTATTATTATTACCATACATTTAATTTATATATATATACTTAGCTGTTACTCAGATCTTTGAAAATTCAAAAATTCAAAGCACTTTTTCTATCTATAAAGGACCAAGCATAATGACTGGTGGATCCCAAGGAAAAATGTATTGAAAGGAGTATTGTCAAGATGAGGTCTAACCTGCAGGAAGGCAGGGGAGGTGAGTTAGGAGCTGAAATACACTTCACCTGACACAATGAAATTCTGACCATGGAGCCAACATGTACACTATGAATTATTGCTCCTACTTTGCAGGGACTTATCTCCTTTAAGTATTCTGCATGTTATTTGCATCTATCCTGTGCCACTCCTGTCACACATATTGCTCTGGTAGGATATGAGCAAATTTGGAACTTCATTTCCTCAACCCTTGGGCACTTTGGTACATTTTCCTGATGTATTTGTCTCCCCTGAGCCACCTCCTCTGCAGGTTAAACAACCTCAGGTCCCTCAGCAGCTCCTCACAAGACTTGTTCTCCACACCCTTCACCAGCTTTGTTGTCCTCCTTTGAATAAATTGCAAGTTTATTCTGGGCATCTGAATGTTTCAGGTTTACAGTGAGTATCAAAATACTATTATGTATTCTGCCAGGAGAAGTTGTTAATATAAAGATTTTTGCATGAATGTTTCTTATATGTGCATAAGAAACAGGAGAGAGCTGTGTTTATGGAATTAGAGCAAAGCAGACAAATTCAGAAGAGTTTTCAAGTAAATAAAAAAATTATTAAAAGTCAGCTCCTCCGTATTGTTAGTGTTGTACTTTCCATCTCTCTATACCCATGAATTCCCCATGCTTCCTATGAAGTTAAAAAAAAAGTTTCAGTAAGAAACTTCACCAAAGTGTTTTATTTAAATCATGCTCTTGATGATAAAGCTTTTTTCTCTAGTTGAAATTCCAATTATTTTAATTTTATCAAGGAAATACATGAAAAATCAAGTGAGAGAAAACCCATTACACTCTAATAAATCCTCTAAAACAAATTAAAATTATGATTGAGCTGACATATTCCCTGGGAACTGAAATAAGGGACATGTTACACCTATTTTTAAAAAGGGTAGAAAGGAGAACACTGAAAATTACCGCCTTGTCAGCCTCACCTCTGTGCCTGGGAAGATCATGGAGCAGATTCTCCTAGAGGGTCTAACAAGGCAAATAGAAGACGGAGGGTTGATGAAGGACAGCCAACATGGCTTCATCAAGGGCAGGTCCTGCCTGACAAAACTAGTGGCTTTCTATGATAAGGTGACTACATCCATGGACAATGGAAAACCTGTAGATGTGATCTATCTGGACTTCTGCAAAGCTTTTGACACGGTCCCCCACAACATCCTACTCACGAAGTTGGATGGATTTGATGGGTGGACTGTACAGTGGATAAGGAATTGGCTGGATGGTTGCATCCAGAGGGTGGTGGTCAATGGCTCGATGTCCATATGGAGAAAAGTGACAAGTGAAATCCCTCAGGGGTCCATACTGGAACCTGTACTATTTAATGTTTTCATTAATGATATCGACAATGGGATTGAGAGCACCATCAGCAAGTTGACAGATGACATCAAGCTGAGTGGTGCTGTCAAAAGGCTGGAGGGACCGGTTGTCATCCAAAGGGACCTGGGTATCTTGGAGAGGTGGGACCAGGTGAACCTCATGAGGTTCAACAAGACTAAATTCAGAGTCCTGCACCTCACTATCAATACAGGCTGGGAGTTGAGGTGCTGGAAAGCTGGAAAAGGACTTGGGGGTGTTGGTGGATGAGAAGCTGGACATGAGCCAACAGTGTGCACTTGCAGCCAAGAAGGCCAATTGCATCCTGGGCAGCATCAAGGGAAGTGTGGCCAGCAGACAGAGGGAGGTGATTTTGCCCCTCTACTCTGCTCTGGTGAGACCTCACCTGGAATACTGCTTCCACTTCTGGAGCCCTCAACATAGGAAAGACATGGGCCGGATGGAGTGGGTCCAGAGGAGGGCAACAAAGATGATCAGAGGGCTGAAACACCTCTCCTACAAGGACAGGCTGAAGGAGCTGGGGTTGTTCAGCCTAGAGAAGGCTCTGGGGCAATCTTTAAGCCACCTTCCAGTACCTGAAGGGGGCCTACAGTAAGGCTGGAGAGGGGCTGTTTACAAGTGCCTGTAGTGAAAGGATGAGAGGTAATGGGTTTAAATTTGGGAAGAGTAGATTTAGACTAGATATCAGGAAGAAGTTCTTTACATTGAGGTTGCTAGAACAGTGGAATAGTCTCCCCAGGGAGGTGTTTGAGGCCCCCTCCTGGAGATATTCAAGGAGAGGTTGGACAAGGCTCTGAGCAGCCTTGTCTAGTTGAGGATGTCCCTGCTCACTGCAGAGGGGCTGGACTAGACATCTTTGGAGGTCCCTTCTGGCCCTAACCGTTCTATTATTCTATATTAATTTTTCAGTAAAGCAGGATTTGCAGCAAGCCACAGGCATTACTCAAAGACTTAAAGCTGCAAAACCAGAATTCCACTTCTTTGTTTGCACTTGAGTGATTTCAATCAAATGGGTGGCTGAGTTGTGAAACGCGGTACTGCCCATGCTGCGGCTCAGGGAAGCTCCATGGTTCCTAACGCCAGAACTTTATTACCAGTTACAGATGAGGATGGGAAAAAAAAGACTTCTTAATGAACTCTTTATTTAAGTTTCATTTTTGGCTCATCTGCAGATCAGATAATTAAAGATAAGCTGCAGTATTTGTATAGCAGAATAGTTAAAAGAACTACGTATGTACCTGCTGTTCACACATACTACTTCTCTGTATAGTGCCAAATGTATCCTAAGGGACCTATATTTGTTGCTTGCTCATTTGAATTTAAAAAGACCCCCCCATAATTCTAGATGGAAAATTTCCTTCCATTTCCCCTTTTAAAGAAAGGTAGGATAACAGACCGTAGAAACAATATTGACCATGTTAACCATTAAATTACAAAACAGTACTGGGCTGAATATCGTTTCTATCCTCTCCAGTTCTTCTGCAGAAAGGCTCATTACAATTTCAATTAACAGTCAAAGGTACAACCCATGTCCATCATATCTCTTCAATGTTTTTTCCTTTTTTTTTCTTTTTTTTTTTTTTCCTTTGCTTTCTTTGGGGTATGACACCTTTTTTCACTTTGTGAGCAGAAATGTACCTTTGGCCAAGCACCAAATGACTGTGAATAGACTCCAGAAAATAATATTTTGATTTCCTAATAGTAACGGCAATTAGTCTCTCTGACTTCAGTAGTAGTTTTAGCTTTTTGTGTTTCTGATTAGGCAGCTTCAATAATAAAACAGTTTTAAAATATGCTTTAAGGTCTAATACGTGGTGTGTACTGGATGCCACAATTTTTGCAGTTTATTCAGCTTTTGTGGTCCTGCCCCATGCTCCACCTTTGAATCTATACCTCATTCCCTTCAGAGCTAATGATGCTGGGTTTATAATGAAAAAATTAATTTTGGTTACAAAAATCGCAAGGCATGAATATGGCAAGAAGCGGGTTATGACCTCTAATTAGAATAAGAGTGTTAGCACAAAAGAAATTCCTCTTTTATAACTATGCAGCCATATTGTACTTCTGGTGAATGTTTCATGTGGAACATGAACAGAAGGTGGGGTGTTTTTAATTGCTGAGGAGCTGAACTCCTTGTGGCACTTTTTATAGTTAAACTTGATATAGTTTTTTGTGTGTAGGACACAAATCTTTATTGCAGGAGGTCTGTCAGTAACAGCATCATTGAAATGACTGTTGAATAATCTTGTTAGTTTGCAGTGTACTTCAAAGGTCAGCCATTAGCTGTGGGCGAGGTTGAGCAGCATACAGAGTGGGTCGCAATTTATTTGGGAATTTCTGCATGGTTAAATGGCCATCAAGCATCACAGAAACATTTAGAGCAATAGTAAATGCATGAAGATTTGTCAGGATTCTCTGACTCTCCTGACCTACTCTGTAATTTAGATGCAAATTTTCATTTTCGGCCAACACAAGACTCGTGTGTCACATGGATGGGTTGATTCTTGGTTTCGTATTACACAGAATCACAGAATCACAGAATGTTAGGGGTTGGAAGGGACCTAGAAGATCATCTAGTCCAACCCCCCTGACTGAGTAGGATCAACTAGACCAAGACACACAGAAACATATCCAGGCAGGTCTTGAATGTCTCTGGAGAAGGAGACTCCACAACCTCCCTGGGCAGCCTATTCCAGAATTCTGTCACCCTCACTGGGAAAAAGTTTTTCCTTGTGTTGACCCTAAACCTCTTGTGCTCTAACTTTGCTTCTTGTTCTTCCCATTGCTTCTTGTCCTGTCATTGGATGACACTGAGAAGAGTCTGACTCCATCCTCCCTACACTCACCTTTAACATATTGATAGACATTGATGAGGTCCCCCCTCAGTCTCCTCTTCTCCAGGCTAAAGAGCCCCAGCTCTCTCAGCCTCTCCTCAGAAGGGAGATGCTCCACTCCCTTAATCATCTTGGTAGCCCTGCGCTGGACTCTCTCCAGTAAATTTCTGTCTTTCTTGAACTGGGGTGCCCAAAACCGGACACAGTATTACAGGTGGGGGCCTCACCAATGCAGAGTGGAGGGGGAGGAGAACCTCCCTTGACCTGCAGGCCACACTTCTCTTAATACATTCCAGGATGCCATTGGTTTTCTTGGCTGCAAGGGCGCATTGTTGGCTCATGGTCATCCCCCTGTCCACCAGGACCCCCAGGTCTCTTTCTCCAGAGCTCCTCTCCAATAGATCAGCCCCCAGCCTGGACTGATACATGGGGTTGTTCTTCCCCAGATGAAAGACTCTACACTTGCTCTTGTTAAATTGCATTAAATTTCTCCCTGCCCAATTCTCCAGCCTGTCCAGGTCTCTCTGGATGGCAGTACAGCCTGCTGCTGTGTCAGCCACTCCTCCTAGTTTGGTGTCATCAGCAAACTTGCTGATATTAATGGGCCCATCCTATTAACTGGATAATCCTGCAATGATTCTGTGATTCTGTAATGCAGGCATTAGTTAAAAACCCTCTAGAACAAGGGCAATAGAAAGTTCGTCAAGAATTACTGTGGAGTTACAAGGATTAAGTAAATGTTCAACAGCTGCATTTCCAAAGTATGTGTTGTAATGAAGAGGAAGAATAAGTGCTCTCAATCAATATCAGTTCCACTAAAACTTTTTTATGTCCAGCACTTCCGCTATCTTATTTGTTGACACTTAAGATTATCTTAAAAGTACACCAGATATTTCTTTATTAATATACTGATTGTCTACTATAAACCCATCTCACTCCAGGTTAAGAGAATTTGCTATGTATCAGAAATATTGTATAGATTCTTATTCGTTACCAGCAAGCTTTTTTTTTTAAATCTATTTAGAAGGACATACACTTTCTCAGCAAGGAAATATTTTCTGGAAATAACCTAATTGAGAAGAATAAAAGAGGCCTTTTCTTATCTTTTGTACTCCAGCAAAATGGTTGCTTTTTAAAATCAGAAGCAAACCATGAAGTGGAAGAGCCTCGGTTCCCAAATTGATGCTGAAAGTGATGAAGGTTGTGCTTTCTCATGGCTTTGAATTATCCTAGTTCCTGCAGATTGTATAACTCACATCTTAACTGCGTCTGCTAACAGGTAGCTCCCACTATTTTGTAAATTGTATGTATTGCATTTAAGTAGCTGCTGGTTAGGTGGGGAAAAAAATATAAAAGAAGAAAAAAGTAAGCAGAATCTTAAAACAGAATGAAGTAAGTTGAATGCTAGATGTATTACTGATGTGATGTTCATATCCCTATGCTAAATCTCTTCTATAGTTAATACTAAAAAAATTGCTTGGTGATCAGTTATACTGGTGTCTATGCTGGGATAGATCAGGGATAGACCTTAACTTCCTCCTCCCAGTGAGATCCCATCTGCTTGGAAGGATGTGGTTTAGAAGGGGAAAGGGGAGAAAAAATTATTATACCCTTACCTGATATGGACAGTCCCTTAACCCACAGCACCTCCACTCAGGAGGCTTAGTGGTGCTGCAGCCCATGTTGATCACAGACTCTGGTGGGTATCAGCATCATGAGCAATTCCATATGATCACTCTCATTTTTATTTCAGAGATGAAATTTAGAAATGGCCCTAGAAAATAAAAAAATAATAATTTAAAAGGTAATGCAAACTGTAGGGAGAGAAGAAAAATCTTTAAAGGATAATCAATTAATTTTGATGAGAACTCATACTTTTCAATATTTTTAATTTCAAAACTTATTGATGCCCACCTTGATTCTTAAAACATTAATGATTAATCAGCACTTTGAACTCTTGTCCAGAAAGAGATTTATTGGCAATGTATATTTAGTTATTTCATCCTTTTATTATCACACTAAGTCCATTCATTATTGTGAGTTTTCATAGGATCTGGTTTGAAGTGATCCATGTTTAGCCTTTTTGCCCTGCTGGTTGTTAAAATACAATGTATTACATGTACTTGGAAATGTGTCATTTATCACCCCTTTAGCTGAGCTGATCAATATGGCATTTGCAAGAGAATATCAGTCTTGATTACAAAATTGTCTCTATTCACGTTTGTGTGTATTATGAAAAATGCAGACACTGAAAGTGGTGCCTTATGAGTTTTATGCTTTCAAATCTAATAATATTTTTAGACATGGCATTAAATATCGAAGGTTGGATATATCACAAACACTGGCCCATTCCATTTGCAATAATAATCCTCCTTGATTAAGACTTATAGTTAGTTTATACCAGAGATCAGAAATCATTTCTCAGTAGAGTGACATTTATATCATTTTCTTTAAACAAGTAGGAATTATTCCCTTTCCAGTGAAAATGAATGTGATGTTTGCATCTTTTTTTTTTTTTTTTCCTTAAAACTCCTTATATATAGTCTTATTTCTGCAGGAAATAATATTTTATGCCTTTTAAAAAATTGCAGTATGAAGGATCTTTATAATTCTATCTACAAAATATGAGTTTGCTCTTTTCTTTGTAGTATTATGTTAAACTACTGTTGTGTATTTACTAATTTTGGTTAATAAAATACGGGGCTTTTTCCACAGTTTTCTCAAGGTTAAGATTACAAATATTTGTATAATATCAATATATAAGGAAAAAATTGTGTACAGTTTGCTCACTAGCTGAAAGGTCTATAAGAGAAGCAATTATTTCATATTTGGAAAGCAGAAGATTCAGTCTAATTGTTACTTTAAGATTAAAACAAAAAAAAACCAAAACAAACCTTGCTTTGAAATCAATACATAAAGTTCCTCTGGCTCTGGGGGAAGTTTGGAATATAACTAGAAGTAATTGCATGCATCATCATGTAGTCAGGGGCACATTTTATTTTTTTTGCAATCCAGAGGAATAAAAAGACAAGACAGTCAGAAGCACCCTGGCCAGAAGTTGTCAACAAATGCTCAAGAAAAGGACCTTTTGGTTGTTTTTTTTTTCTTTAATTACCATATCTGTGCTCCTGAAGTTGGAGGGTGGGGGAAGGATCAAAGAAAAAGGTTGTTACAGCTCTGCTAGCTAAGCTGGTAGTTTGAATAGCTGATGGACGTTACACTGAAGTGTTTTGATTGTGCAAGCTTTTGGCTGTGATTGTGGCAAACAACATGTAGTAAAAGAGTAAATACCTGGAGCACTGGAGTAGCCACATCTGCCAGCAATATAATCATGTCTAATCTAATAACCAGATATGTTGCAGCCTTGGAAAATAGTCAGATGGAAGTTAGATGCTAGAAAGAGTGCCATGAAATTGTCTTGCTTGGCACTAACCCAAGGACTGAGCACAACTCTGCCAGAGTGAGAGCAAGACAAAGCTACAAGAGGGAATGGCAGAAATGAGTCTTTGGGAAAAGAAAAAGTAACATGAAACAAAGGAGCATGGCTTAGTGTATTGGGTCAAACCACCACACTTAACATTGTTTAGGAGAATGGTTCGGAAATGAATGATGGCCTTGTCAGGCAGAAAGTGATGTGTTTTGACCATTAGGATTATTCTACAGTTATTCAATTGTAATTTTAACCTTTCATTATTTTATTGGCACACCAATAAATCTTGTGGGAGCTGGGAATATTTTTGGAAGTGCCACTGCCACATGGTAGCTGTACATGTCTGGTAGCAGATGTGACTAGAGTATATCATTTATATGTAATACAAATAAATCAAGTATGGGTCAAAAGTAAATTAGGCAGGCTACTTCAAACAGGGATAGATCCAAATAAGCAAAAACAGTGATTATTTAATATTAATTTTCTAAGACAAGAAGTTACTAACTTTCAAAATCCTTATTTATTCTGCTTTTCNAAAAAATAATAATTTAAAAGGTAATGCAAACTGTAGGGAGAGAAGAAAAATCTTTAAAGGATAATCAATTAATTTTGATGAGAACTCATACTTTTCAATATTTTTAATTTCAAAACTTATTGATGCCCACCTTGATTCTTAAAACATTAATGATTAATCAGCACTTTGAACTCTTGTCCAGAAAGAGATTTATTGGCAATGTATATTTAGTTATTTCATCCTTTTATTATCACACTAAGTCCATTCATTATTGTGAGTTTTCATAGGATCTGGTTTGAAGTGATCCATGTTTAGCCTTTTTGCCCTGCTGGTTGTTAAAATACAATGTATTACATGTACTTGGAAATGTGTCATTTATCACCCCTTTAGCTGAGCTGATCAATATGGCATTTGCAAGAGAATATCAGTCTTGATTACAAAATTGTCTCTATTCACGTTTGTGTGTATTATGAAAAATGCAGACACTGAAAGTGGTGCCTTATGAGTTTTATGCTTTCAAATCTAATAATATTTTTAGACATGGCATTAAATATCGAAGGTTGGATATATCACAAACACTGGCCCATTCCATTTGCAATAATAATCCTCCTTGATTAAGACTTATAGTTAGTTTATACCAGAGATCAGAAATCATTTCTCAGTAGAGTGACATTTATATCATTTTCTTTAAACAAGTAGGAATTATTCCCTTTCCAGTGAAAATGAATGTGATGTTTGCATCTTTTTTTTTTTTTTTCCTTAAAACTCCTTATATATAGTCTTTTTTCTGCAGGAAATAATATTTTATGCCTTTTAAAAAATTGCAGTATGAAGGATCTTTATAATTCTATCTACAAAATATGACCTTATATATAGTCTTATTTCTGCAGGAAATAATATTTTATGCCTTTTAAAAAATTGCAGTATGAAGGATCTTTATAATTCTATCTACAAAATATGAGTTTGCTCTTTTCTTTGTAGTATTATGTTAAACTACTGTTGTGTATTTACTAATTTTGGTTAATAAAATACGGGGCTTTTTCCACAGTTTTCTCAAGGTTAAGATTACAAATATTTGTATAATATCAATATATAAGGAAAAAATTGTGTACAGTTTGCTCACTAGCTGAAAGGTCTATAAGAGAAGCAATTATTTCATATTTGGAAAGCAGAAGATTCAGTCTAATTGTTACTTTAAGATTAAAACAAAAAAAAACCAAAACAAACCTTGCTTTGAAATCAATACATAAAGTTCCTCTGGCTCTGGGGGAAGTTTGGAATATAACTAGAAGTAATTGCATGCATCATCATGTAGTCAGGGGCACATTTTATTTTTTTTGCAATCCAGAGGAATAAAAAGACAAGACAGTCAGAAGCACCCTGGCCAGAAGTTGTCAACAAATGCTCAAGAAAAGGACCTTTTGGTTGTTTTTTTTTTCTTTAATTACCATATCTGTGCTCCTGAAGTTGGAGGGTGGGGGAAGGATCAAAGAAAAAGGTTGTTACAGCTCTGCTAGCTAAGCTGGTAGTTTGAATAGCTGATGGACGTTACACTGAAGTGTTTTGATTGTGCAAGCTTTTGGCTGTGATTGTGGCAAACAACATGTAGTAAAAGAGTAAATACCTGGAGCACTGGAGTAGCCACATCTGCCAGCAATATAATCATGTCTAATCTAATAACCAGATATGTTGCAGCCTTGGAAAATAGTCAGATGGAAGTTAGATGCTAGAAAGAGTGCCATGAAATTGTCTTGCTTGGCACTAACCCAAGGACTGAGCACAACTCTGCCAGAGTGAGAGCAAGACAAAGCTACAAGAGGGAATGGCAGAAATGAGTCTTTGGGAAAAGAAAAAGTAACATGAAACAAAGGAGCATGGCTTAGTGTATTGGGTCAAACCACCACACTTAACATTGTTTAGGAGAATGGTTCGGAAATGAATGATGGCCTTGTCAGGCAGAAAGTGATGTGTTTTGACCATTAGGATTATTCTACAGTTATTCAATTGTAATTTTAACCTTTCATTATTTTATTGGCACACCAATAAATCTTGTGGGAGCTGGGAATATTTTTGGAAGTGCCACTGCCACATGGTAGCTGTACATGTCTGGTAGCAGATGTGACTAGAGTATATCATTTATATGTAATACAAATAAATCAAGTATGGGTCAAAAGTAAATTAGGCAGGCTACTTCAAACAGGGATAGATCCAAATAAGCAAAAACAGTGATTATTTAATATTAATTTTCTAAGACAAGAAGTTACTAACTTTCAAAATCCTTATTTATTCTGCTTTTCTTTTTTTTTTTTGCATTCACAAGATATTGTATACGTTTCTAAGACTTCACAACTCAGCTTCAATGTTAGCATTTTAAAGTCTTCTCCAAGTGTTAAATATGTTGCATGCATTTTAAAATTTAGTATTAATGCACCATAAAATCCATAAATTGCTTAAAAACTTTAAAACTATTCAGAAAAAGCTGCTTCAACTCATTAGTTTGTGTCAATTGTGATAATTTTTCTTGTATCCAAAATGAATAGCAAAAGAGGACATTCCAGGTAATTATTCTTAGTCTCAGTGGACTTTTTGCATACATACAATTGGTCAGTTAATAGCAATTGAACATTTATCAGTGTAAGTATTCAGTAATCTGACTTGATAAATACTTTTTTATTTTCCCTCATATTCCCACGTGGCATTGAAGGAAAAAAAAAAAGTCAAGCAACTGCTTTTTAAAGAGTCATCATCTTTTTGTTAATTGTCTTATGAAAGAAATGTAGTCATCTCACACGAGACATTTCTCTTGCTATTTTTCTGGTGAATGGATCTTTTGTAAGACAGCAGTTTTACCTTGACCTGTAAACTGCTTTTGAACCTCTATCCTTATAAAGAAATGTTAAAATACCTTCTCATCAAAGTTATGCATTTTACTGAGCATCAGAAGCTTCAGAATTCAAAAGAACTAAATTTTCTGGCCTGTGTTCAAACCTAATTCTAATCACATTGAAAAAGCTGGGTTTATCTTTCATGATGTATTACTTAACTTCTATGCATCTGGATGTACAGCATTAGCAAGAAATTAAAAGTAGTTTTATAAGAAATGCTATTTTTCGACCTTTCTTTGGAGGTCGTGGTGTAGGTAGTTAGAATTTACCTTGAAGACTTAGACTTCTCTTTCAGTAAAAGTCATGTGCCCTGCAGAGCTCTACACTGCAGTGTTGCAGCACTCTATGGTCCATATGCTGTGCTTCTGAACCCCTACATTTGAAAGGATTCAGTGAGTAGTAGCAGTACACATCCCTGGTATTTACTCTTTCACTGCACAGACTACTTACTTTTTATATATGGTGTTCAGCTATTAACTAACTGAAGTATTAATTCTTCATGAGTTTAAAGACAAGCAGAAAGTAAATGTAGAATAAATTTAATTGCTCTGTAGTAAATACCCACAAACACGTTCCTTTGATCAAGGTTCGATATAATGCAATTAAAAACAGCATAACTCTTATCCCTTTGTCTTCATAGGCATGATAATTAGCTGTTTCATTTGAAGAAAAAACATTCCTAGAAACAAGACCCTAAACATTTAGCAATGAAAAAAAAAATTTGATTTTTTTGTCCCCTGCTATTTGTAATCTGTGACTAAATTGTGTGAAATGGGTCTAAGCCTTCATGTTGGTGCCTTAGAGTACTTCCTCCTCCCTGCACGCTCAAAATGTGTCTGGAACAAAAGTGGAGCATGGCAGTACTAATCTTCATTTTCTCCGTGGCATTAGAAAATCTTTTATATCAATGTAGACACTAAACAAAGCCTGTAATTTGTTTAATCTCACAAAATTCTTATAGATGTGTACATACAAAGAATTTCCCAAATTACATGGCAAAAGGGAGGATCCAGGGAACTACAGACCTGTTAGTCTGACCTCAGTACCAGGTAAACTCATGGAGCAGATCATCATGAGTGTTATTATGAGACATTTACAAGACTGCCAGATAATGAGGCCCAGTAAACATGGATTTATAAAGGGCAGGTCTTGTCTGACGAATCTGATCTCTTTCTATAATAAAATGACCCATCTAGTAGATGAAGGAAGAGCTGTGGATGTTGTCTATCTTGATTTTAGCAAAGCCTTTGATACTGTTTCCCATAACACTCTCCTGAAGAAACTGGCTGCCTATGGCTTGGATGCATGTGCGCTTCGCTGGATCCAGAACTGGCTGGATGTCCGGGCCCAGCGAGTGGTGGTGAATGGAGCTGGATCCAGTTGGTGGCCGGTCACTAGTGGTGTTCCCCAGGGCTCAGTGTTAGGACCAGTACTCTTCAACATCTTTATCAATGACCTTGATGAGGGGATGGAGTGCATGCTTAGCAAGTTTGTGGATGACACTAAATTGGGTGGGTGTGTCTATCTGCCTGAGGGTCGGGATGCTCTGCAGAGGGATCTGGCCAATATGGAGCGATGGGCTGAAACTAACCGCATGAGGTTCAACAAGACCAAGTACAGGGTCCTGCATTTTGGTCATAACAACCCCCTGCAGTTTTACAGACTTGGGGAGAAGTGGCTGGAAAGCTGCACTTTGGAGAAGGACTTGGGGGTGCTGGTGGACGGCCAACTAGATATGAGCCAGCAGTGTGCCCAAGCAGCCAAGAAGGCCAACAGCATCCTCGCATGCATCAAGAACAGTGTGTCAAGCAGGAGCAGGGAGGTGATCGTATCCCTGTACTCGGCATTGGTGAGACCTCACCTTAAGTACTGTGTCCAGTTTTGGTCCCCTCATTACAGGAAGGATGTTGAGATACTGGAATAGGTTCAGAGAAGGGCAACGAAGCTGGTGAAGGGTCTGGAGAGTTTCTCCTATGAGGATAGGCTGAGGGAGCTGGGATTGTTTAGTCTGGTGAATAGGAGGCCCAGGGGGGACCTTATTGCTCTCTACAACTACCTGAAGGGAAGTTATAGGGAGGTGGGGGTCAATCTCTTCGCCCTAGTTAAAGATGACAGGACGAGGGGTAATGGCTTCAAGTTGCACCAAGGGAAAATTAGGTTAGATATCAGGAGGAATTTCTTTACAGAGAGGGTGGTTAGGCATTGGAGTGGGCTGCCCAGGGAGGTGGTTGAGTCCCCATCCCTAGAGGTGTTTAATAGTTGAGTAGATGTGGTACTGGGGGACATGGTTTAGGGACACTGGCAGTGTAGGGTTAATGGCTGGACTTGATGATCTTAAAGGTCTCTTCCAGCCAAATCATTCTGTGATTCTGTGAAAAGTAAATGGAAGATGTCTTTCTGTGTCCATGTGTAAAGTACATTTCTAGGATCCTTTCTTTTTTTTCCTAGATTTGCATTTGACATAGAATCACAGAATCAAAGAA
>VYZU01011252.1:7878-27291 GCA_013401355.1 Ceyx cyanopectus
CTTATATTAATGTATTTACACGGTTTTCAAAGGCTACACTGACAACAACAAAAGACACATAAAGAACTCCTTAAATGTGTAAAATTTGAGAAACAATCCCACATCTCTTATTAAACTTACCACATCATTTTCCTTCCTCTGCCCATCCTTAGTATTAAACTATACTACTGAACATTTCACATTCATGTTTGCCAGTATACTACAGACTTGCAAGAAGTGTAAATACATTAATATAAGCATGTATGTAGACATGTTCATGTGAAGTTAAGCATATGAAGTTTTTTGAACTTGTATTTGTGATCACACTCAATATATATACATTCATTTATTTTTAACAGACAGCATGAGTACTGAAGATTCTATTTCCATTAAATAATTTTGCTTTCTACAAAAGGCATTTCCCTTCATATTAATGAAATTAATTTGCATAAAGACAATGACTATGATAAAATGCAAATTGCTACAAGCACTGGCCAATTTATCCTTTGATACTTTGTTCTATAAATTGTAATTGGTTTGAAGCAGAAATTACAGAGCTACTTGTCATGCAACCAGTTATGCAGTTTAAGCAGCACTAGATTGGAATAATCAGAAAAGAAGTTTAAAAAGCATTTAGAGGACAAGAATTTCATATCTGATTACCTTATGAAAAAAGATGGAGAGAACTATTTAATGCTTTATAAAAAAAAAGGAACAAACCCACTTAGAATACCATTATACATGTGAATGGTGGTAAAGAGATCTCCTCTTTCAACCAATTTATCTTCAATCCTAACATTTCTTAAATTAAAAAAAAAAAGTAGATCCAGAGAAAACAGAAAGGCTTCTTACCATCTGCACTGGCATCATCCACCAAAATAATCTCCTTTAGCAATATGGCAGGAGATGTATACATCACACTGTGAACAGTTCTGAGTAGAGTGGACCATGCTTCATTATGAAAAACTATTATAATACTTGTGGTTGGCAATGGTGGGCAACGCTTAAACTTCTGTTCAATACATCTACGAATTAGAAAATACCAAATGTTACCAAATGGACAAAACGGTTTGACTTGAACTCTTAAAAGAAACCCATCGCCTTCTAGTACAAAGCTAAGTATGGACATCAAACATTGAAGCTTCTCCACCTTCTATCCCAGTTTTGGAGCACAAAGTCAGGTGTTCCAACTGGACAAGCTGTACAAAATAATAAAAATCCTATTTGAACAAATGACTCAATTCTGCTTCTCTCCCACATTTCAGTATATTTCATTATAGCACCCAGGGCTATTCTATTGAGAGAAGCAGATTCTGTGCTGCAAAATCAGACTTGAAGTCACCATTAATGTTGAATCCTAAAAATGCAAGGGAAAATATTTATTAGAAAAATGCAGAGTATGCAAGAAAAAAACAGATCTAATTCAGAACTTCAAAATTTTGTAGAAATACCATATTATCCTTAAAGCAGTATATCCAGTTCAAGAGAAACCATTTTAAAGCCACAATTTTTCAAGATCGATGTATTCTAAACGTAACTTTAAATCAAATTGTGAGTCAGGATGTCAAGACAACACTTCTGTAGTTATAAGCAGAAGCTTTCTGTTAACTGCCTGTCAACTTCAGAGACTGGAAGACTCCCCAGGGCAATTATTACAACTACTGCCTCACAGAATACATGGGTGACAACTCATTAGCTATGCTCTGGAACAGGCTGCCCAGGGAGGTTGTGGAGTCTCCATCTCTGGAGACACTTAAGACCTGCCTGGATCTGTTCCTGGGTGACTTGGTCTAGGTGATCCTGCTCATGCAGGAGGGTTGGACTAGATGATCTTCTAGGTCCCTTCCAACCCCTAATATCTGTGAATCTGTAAAAAGGTAATTCTGAGCTGCACCACACGTGATGTGATATACTACCAGCAGCAGCACAGTAAGGTTAGTCACAGCTGAAACCACATAATCTGACAGTGACACAGACTGCTTATAACCAAAACCCACCCTATCCCAGTCCTGCAATCTTCATTAATAAAATGTTTAAATACGACAAGATTAAATGTTCCACCACCTTGTTCAACAGATAAGAATTTCCAATTCACTTAATTACGTTGGTGGTTTAATGAACAGGGTTGGGGAGGGAAAGGGACATAGTGTTTAAATTGGGAAAATTTTGGTTTTATACTAAGTAAAACATAGCAGGCTTCCAGAAAGTCGCTCAAAAATTGTAGCTTAAAGGCAAAAGCAAAAGCCTTATTTAAATTGGTTGCTTTGAATTCCAAACCATTGTTTTGGAAAGAAAGAAGTGAGCCTTTCTAAATATTCTTGGCTTTTGCACTGTGGATCATTATGTACAGCTAGGAGACTTTCCTAACTATCACCTAATGCTGAACTCAAATCACTTAGCAGTCTGCACTTGGGACAAGTTTTTCTGCTATCAGGACATGCACATTTCAACATACTCAGGAGGTCGAGTGTCTGGTCCAAGATCTCGGTGTAAAGAAATCCTGTCACTTGCAAAGGCGTTGAAGCAGTGCTTTTCTTCTCCACGCTGCTTCTCTTTCTGTTCTTCTGAATTCAAGTTAATGGTTTTAAATGCTTTACCAGAAGCTCCAGGAGCATTAGGATCTTGAAGAGGTCGATCTAGAAAGGGTTTTAGTTCCACTGCAGTATAGTGTCCTGGCAAACAGTGTTTCTCTCTAGGAATCTTAGTTTGCCTGACCGGTGCTTTTATCTGCATTTTTGGCTTTGCACCTTTGATATTGTTCATAGCGTTTAACACGAGACCCAATACATGGCTTTTCTTTCCAACAACTGGCTCAATCCCTCCTTCATCTTTGAAATCTTGAACACCCACTTCTCTTTGTAATAAAAATAAAAATACCATAAAGACAAATACAATAATGCTAAACTTCCAAAGTTTCCAGTGAAAAAAAAAATTCTTGAATAGTTTATGTGTTTTTTTCAAAGCCATTCTAGTTTCAAAAATTATCACAAGACAAGTTTCTGGGGATGTTGTTCTTCAAACAGGTCACAGCATTTCCTGAAATTAGAACACCTGCAAATTAAAATAAGAATTTTAACATCTAGTATATTCAACATTTTAAACCCACAAGAATTCAATGGTCAGGAACTAATTCACAACTCAAACATAAATCAAACTACGTGTAAGATACAAAAAATGCACTTTCCCTGATTTTTGGCTAGAAATCATGGTAGTATGGCCAAGTAGGAATTAGGTCTTCTCCCCGCAAAAATGTGATGGGATGAATCACATGGGATGAATCAAAGTGCCAATGCTTGCAGCATGGGCAACAAACAGGAGGATTTGAAAGCCACTGTCCAGCAGGAAAACTATTATACAGATGCCATCGCAGAAACATGGTGGGGTTACTTGCACAACTGCAGTGCTCCATTGGATGGCTATAACCTCTTCAGAAGAGATAGGCCAGGAGGGAAAGGTGGTGGAGGGGCCCTGTGTGTTTGATTTTCTTGAGTATAATCAACATAATAATAGGGTTGAGTGTTTATGATTAAGAATCAAGGGGAAGGCCAACAAGGCAAACACCATGATGGGAGTCTGTTATAGATGGCCCAACCAGGATCAAGAAGTAGAAAAAGTCTGTAAGGAGTTGCAAAAAGTCTCACAATCATACCTTGCTCTTGTGTATAACACCAGTATGGCTGAACAGAGAGTTTTGTTGGAACTGGGGAAGAAAATGAAGGACTATGGCCTGTATAGATAAGGGGCAGGTAACTCAGTGACTACAAAGCTTTCATGAGGCTAAGCAGGGAGAAAAGTAGATCTCATCTGGCTCATGACATAAAAGACAATAAAAAGTTTCTATAAATACATTAACAATCAAACTTGGTAGTGCTCACCAAGCCACTTTCTATTGTTTTTCAGTAGTCCTGACTGAGAAGGTCCCAGTGGACTGGAGGTTAGCAAATGTCATGCACAACTACAAGAAGGGCTGGAAGGAGGACCTAGGGAACTACAGGCCTGTCAGCCTGACCTGCTCCATAATCTTCCTGCAACCAAGATCAACCTGAGTGCCATCACGTGGCACATAGAGAACAATCAAGTGATCATACCCAGCCAGCATGGGTTTATGAAGGGCAGGTCCTGCTTGCCTAACCTGATCTGACCTGACTAGATGAGGGAAAGGCTGTAGATGTTGTCTACCTTGACTTCAGTAAAGCTTTTGACATTGGCCATTCACAAATGGTGGTCCCCAGAGTTCAGTATTGGGGCCAGTTCTATTTACTGTCTTTATCAATGATCTGGATGAAGGGATTAAGGGCACTAGGGACAGGTTTGCAGATGACACAAAGTTAGGTGAGTGTGTTGATCTGCTTATGGGTAGGGAGGCTCTTCAGAGGGATATGGACAGGCTCGATCAATGGGCTGAGGCCAGTGGTATGAAGGTCAATGAGGCCAAGGGCCAGGTCCTACACTTGGGTTACAACAACCCCATGCAGCACTACAGGTATAGGGAAGAGTGGCTGGAAAATTGCCCAGTGGAAAAAGACCTGTGGGTACTGGGCAGCAGCCAGCTGAATATGAGCCAGCAGTGTGCCCAGGTGACCAAGAAGGCCAGCAGTATCCTGGCTTGTATGAGAAATAGCACGGCCAGCAGGACGTCAATGGCCCCCTGACTCCATAGGCTGCAGGGGAATATCTGTTCAGTGCCCGGAACAACTCCTCCCCTCCTTCACTGACCTTGGTGTCTGCAGAGTTTTTTCCATGGTTTTCCCACTCTCTCCTGCAGCTGCTATGCAGCTCTTTTACTCTTTCTTAAATACAGAGGCACCACCTGCTACACTGGGTGGCTAAACCCTGACAGTGGTGGGTCTGTTCTAGAGCTGTCTGGAACCAGCTGTGTCCAGCACAGGGGCCACCCCTGCAGTCACCCCTGACTCCCAACCTTGCCATGGAAATGCAATATGCAATATAAACCCCTAAGCATTTATACAGATCAGCTTTAACTACCACTGCTAAATCTGCAAGAGCTGTATCTGAGACTACAGCCTCTACAACCTGGTAAGCATGAATGTTTTAATTAACACCATAAAGGAAAAAAGATTATCACATTATTGTTTCTCAGCACACTATGCACAAGCACATATAAGATTAATAAATCTTAAATATATGATTCTAATATAGAAAAAAAAAAAATAATTTTGAAGTATATTTATAATATAAGAGGTGTGGCAACATCTTACAAGCAGTGGTTAGCCATAGTGAAGCATGCAAACACCTGGAGAGGGGGGCAGTGCTGGTTGGCTGGTTGTTTTTTTCCAAACATTTTATTTCACATCATTAGACATGAAACAATGTTCTCCAACATCCTTTAGGCCTCTTCCTCTTGGTAAAGTGACTTAAATGTGTCCGTAACAAGGGAAAGGTTAAGCTTTAATGAACATAACGGTGTAAGGTATGTCAAGAGAAGAGAGGATAAAGTCTATATAGCAACATTGACTTGTTTACACTGAGATTAGTCTTAAATTTGAGAATAACTTTCTGAGTCAAATAGTTACAATTGTCTCTTTGTTTTAATGAGCTGTCATGAAAATCCATAAAGTGTAGAAAAATTACAAGGTCTGTCTAGATATCTGTTAACTGCCTTAGTACCAAAAAAGTTTTAACTAATTTAAAAATTACTTTAGAGAGTTAAAGTTGCAGTTGTCAAATTTCCATCATACATCTTCAGCATTTCAATTAACACAATAATAATTACTTATGCTAAGCTCACTACATTTTTTTTCCTAGTTTTGTTTACTATATAAACTTTAGCTTCATTGTCTCACACAATAAAATGGAAAAAATGGACTAGAAAATACCAAAGATTCCATAGATTTCTAGCACGTCAGACTTCTGCTGCTGTTTTGATGGTAACACACTAACCTATTCTTCACAAAACATCAGTACATGTGCACATTCTACCAAAAATTTAAACTGTATTACTATTATTAGTTCCTGCACAATTTGAGCATATACAAATCTTCAAAACACTCATGATCAACATGTCAAGATAACTGTAAATTAAAATAACTCAAATCTAAAATGAATCCAGAGTATGTCTTGCACTACGTGTGTTTCGCATACATCTGTCTTCAGACAAGCATGTCATTAAAGACTATAACCAACAGACTGAATAAGCAATCAAGAGCATAGAGTAATTTATTCAGAATTTGCTTTCCTACACAACTATGTTCACTTTTATCTGCAAACATTTTGACTTCTCTGACAACTGCTTTCCCTGGATTGGATACAGCTCTCTTGGCTCCTCAGGTCTAACTAGGCTGCCTCAACACACAGATGAAATGTGTCTGTGAAATGAAAGGATAAGTTACCTGAGTTAAGTGGGTTGTGCAACAGAGCAACACAACTTAACCCTTTCAGCATGGGTTAGCACACTCCAGCAGCATACAGGGCAGCACGCTGTGCACAGACACAAGTCTAAGCAACAGTTCTTTTTTTAACAAAGGGATCAAGCTTTAGCCTGGGGATAGCATGTGCAGAAGAAGTAAAGTGGACAAACACAAGCTTGTTTGCCACGAACATACAGAAAGCTCTTTGATACAGACAAATGCCCAGTGCAGTTTTATTGACAAAATATCTGACAAGGATATTGCTTACAGTAAGAGAAGAGCTCTTTGTTGCACAAAACAGTAGCAGTTTCCAGAACACAGACTACAGAGTCCAAAGAACTTTCCCTATGAAAGCTGTATCTTCCTTAGGGTTTTTACCGGGATAATTTTGTAGCTAGAAATACAATCTTTATTCCCCACAAATGCCTCACACATTTTTTATGGCATAGCAATGTCAGTAAGGACAGACCAAGCTACTGTTTCATCCTCCAGGACATGCTGAAGAAATATGTGGCATGACTAAACTCCCTGAGGTGACTGTTTAGTGAAGTGTTTAATCTTCTATTCATTAGTATTATTTTCACTAATAGTAGCCTGGTTTCTTACAGCACTCTGAAATAATTAGCCCTAAACATCACAAGTTGGATTTTAGGTTTGTTAGTTTGTTTTGTTGTTTAATTTTTTTTCTTCAGAGAAAATAACCAGAGAACTAATATGAACCACAAAAGTCTGCTAAAAGTGCCAAAAAGCAGCTGCCACACTACTTCAAACCACACCACATGGGTAGTGTGTGAATTCAATACACAGTCTATGTTACATTATGCCACCCACTAACTCTGATGTCAGACTGTCTGCAACAACCCTGGCTTACAAGAAAGCGTCACTACAGTAGCCAACATGTAGACAAGCCTGACTCTTTGTTAGCTTTGTCTGAACAACACTGTAGATACTTTTTTTTTTTTAATTAAAACATCAAGATAACTCAAATCAACAGAAAGTCTTTCAGATCATGCCAGTAAGAAGAAATTTATTGGGGTTAGTATCAACAATATACTTGACCTCCATTGTTGGGGGTTTTTGTTTGGGTTGGTTTTTTTTTTTATAAAAGAGTTTTTTAAATCTAATTTTATTTGAATGATAAATATGGTTCCACAGTTTCCTTAAGTTTACCAAACTATGCTACTGTTTACAAGCTTATCCCTTGTCTTAAAGACAGAGAAGAAAAATATAAAACAAAGCGTATAAAAGTTACCAGTTAGGGCTTCAAGTGAAAAGGAAAAGCAGAATCACCTGGCCAGTTTCTATCTCTACAGCTGAAACAAATGAAACTTGCCTATCTGTTCCACTAAAAATTCCTACTGAATACACCCCTAACCAGGGAACACACACCTAAAAGAAACAGAGATTCACAAACCCCAGATACTGTTCTTCTGGGTACATTCAATGAAGCTCAGCCAGTGGAAATGTGGTTCTACTCTGTCCCCAACCCCTGACATGCTGAGAAAAGAGTTCTGAGAAGAATACTGAATATACTCCATTCCTGAGTCTCAGTTTTAGAAACATAAAGGGCACAGATAATTCCAGCAAGGAGTGGATCTGCCCCAGTAATTATTACAGAAAAATCAGAAACTGTAACTGGATGATAACGCTACAAGCTGAAGAAATTAAGAGCAGCAGCACAGCCCAAAACACCTAGCTGGAATACAGCTTTGTAAACTGTGGTCTTCAGTAGTTTCTTTAAGATTAAAGAAAAACAACCAAAAAAACACACCCCTACCTCCTTCTATGTATTCTAATGGACACAGTTCCAAAAAACTCCTTCAAAATAAGCACTACGACCATTTTTCTACAGCTAAGTACTGTACACGATGGCCAGAGATAGACAGCTCTCTGTAAAAACAGGCAGCATATTAAATGTATGCAGTAATCATATACTATAAAAATATTTGTGGCTTGTTTTTACAGTCCTGGCACTATAAACATGCACTGAACACAAATTTAAAATTCACTCAATTCTGCACCTTCCTTTTTCTCTTGGCCAGATTGGCTTGGGCCTTTCAAAATCATTTTAGACTGTCCCTACAAATGCCATGTTGACAAGTAAGCACCACAGCAGCTGTAAAGTGCTGTTTTAACTTAGAAGGATTAGGGTCCGGTTTTCACTTAAACACCAGAACGTAATCTCTGGATCACAACCAAGGGATTTTGTTTTGTTTTGTTTTACTGATAGTAGTAATGTTTCTGAGATAAAAACATCTGAATATTAAGCACAGGGCTTAGAATAACAGTTTTATACCTTAAGTGCCCTTAACCTTTTAAGTTGTTTAAAGAGTAAGTGCAAAGTAAAGCAAGTCTACTCAAATTTTTTGAGATTTACTGAGGTTTACTGGATCAGTGACTGCTAAACTAACCTTTGTCAGAATCTCTCAAAGTTGCCTTCACTCACCTCCACTTGATCTTTTCCAGATACATTTTACTGCTGAATATTTTAACTAACAACAAATACTCATTTGACTAGATAATTACTAAGTCACTATCAGTTTTGTGACATTATTTCTGTTTGTAAGAGCTACTTTCTATGGCATATGATATCAGTAAATTTAAGAAAAAAAAAAGACAATGGTAAGACAGACAGCAAGTAAATAAAATTGTGTTTTACACAACTGAACAAAATCTAGATTTCATGAAGAGTCTAGAAACTTGCCGCACTTTCAAGTCTTCTAGAAGATAAGTTCAGAAATGACAGATAAGGAGGAGAAAATCATAAGTGCTGGTAGGCACCTTACCAGCAATTCCTATTATGAACATGATTTTCTAAATTGATTTAAAAAAAAAAAAAAAAAAGAAAGGGGAAGCCTTGCACTAGGTATCAGGTCTTGAAACAGACTGACCAGACAACAAAATGGAATCCATGCAGTTTATCATCTAGAATCACAAACTTTGGGGAAACATCACAGAGAAGGCAATTAATAGGAATAATTTTGTCAGAGATATTCAGACTGCTGCTGGCATTACCCTACCCCACCCCAAAAGGGGCAAAGTTAAAAAGCAATAGTAATTACAAGCAGGAAGAAAAACAGTCTCCTGCTGCTTCCCACAGTGCTACAAAAATAGTAGTTTGGGCTTTCTGTAACTAACAATTTTTACTTTGCTATGTTGTTCAGAAGCCTTACGATGACAGCAACAGATGCAAACTAACCAGGCCACTGAGCAAACCTAACTAAAAAAAAGAAACTAAAAGCCCGAAGTTGGCTGTTCTGTCTCAGTCTTCAACTCTTGTCACTTGGCCTCAGCAGCATGACACTGGCTTTAGCCAAGACTTAATTGATTAAAGTAATTTAGATTTATTTTTTTTTTAATAGAAGATGATGCTTTACACGAGAAGACTAACATGTAAACACTCCTGAGATGCATACATAAAATTTGTATTTCTGGGAAACACTTGTTTATTTAACCAAAAATCCTGTTTATTAATAAGTACTTCTTTGTACTTCTTTGTATTTTACACGAAATTACAATTAAAAATAAAATCTAGAATACTAAGGTTATCCGTGTTACAATTCACTTTTGCTGTGAGTTCTCCATAGCCAAGAAAATATTCCTAAGTACTGGCACCTGCTGTGCAAAAGTACGACTAACAAACTGCAGGAGAAAAGACAATCTAGTAACTTAAGAGTATTTCATATAGAATGAAATATACAAAAGGAAGCTGGCAACGTACACAGTGAAACTATCACCCTGCTATTATCAAATCAATGTGGCACCGCAAGAACTCGGGCGGGTTCGGTACGTGGCAAGAGACACCTCCTTCAGTCAATAGCTTTGGTTTGGATAGCGCATCCGGCTGGTGGCCGCCACTTCCCGGAGACCCGTTTGCCCGGCTCCCAGGCACCAGCCTGTTCTCGACAGCCGGAGCTCCTCACCCCGTTTCACGTTCCCCCAGAAGCGGGCACGCCGGGCTGGGCTGCTCCCGGCCGCGAGAAGTCCCCCGGGACTGGCTGCGTTGCTGGGATTGAGGGGACCGTGCGTGGGGCGTGTGCGTGTTAAGAAGGCGTGGGGTGGGTGGTGGAGAAGTGCGTGTGAAGGGGTGTCTGAAGGAGATCCCCCGGGCAGGCCCCAGACCCACGTCTGCCCCAGGACCTCATGTCACGACTCACTCCCTCCTCTCGTTCGCCCGCGTCGTGCCGAGCGCACCCGGACGGTTGACGATGAACGGAGAAGCGGTATCTGGCGCTACTCCGCCGCCGGCGAAAGCTCCTTTCTTACGGGAGCTTGCTCCCCGCGCCCCGCGGCTCCCCCACTCACCTCGTCCGGCGGGAGGAAAGCGAAGGGTTTGCCCGCTGGAGCGGCCGCCGGCGAAGGGAGAACCCGGCGCCCTCCACCGTCTCCGCCCCGGCCGCGAGGCCGCCCACGGCGAGAGGCGGCTGAAGCCGGGCGGGCCGCTACGGCTTCCGCTCCGCGGCCGCCAGGTGCGCGCGGGCGGCCCCGCGCCTGCGCCCTGCCCCGCCCTCACCTGGCGCCCAGGTGCGCGAGGCGGCTGCCGCCGGCGGGCTAGGGGGGCCGCGCGCCTGGAGGGGGGAGACGGGAGCTCCTTTGGGGGGAGCGGCGGCGGCCGCGGGCCGCCCGCTGCCCGGGGTAGGCGAGGGGAAAGCGAGGGCACGGCCGCTGCTGGCTGCTGACACCGAGCTCCTCCCTCTCCGCCTTCCCTACCCCCAGGAACATGTCATTTTTAGGAGGTTGCAGAAGGCGCACCACAGCGGGGCACGGCCGCCGCGTCCCAGTCGCGGATCGGATTTTAAGCACCCCGGCGGGGGGCTGGGGTTTTTTGTCTTCACTCACCTAAGTGTTATGTCGTGCACGACGTGGTTGACCAAGCACTCCCAGCTCACGTTGCTGGGAAACAGAACACAAAATCTCTTCGAGGTGAGATCAGAGTTTGAGAGAAAGGATATCACACTGAGCTCCCTTCCTTTACAATGCAAAGCGTCCCAGAGGGAGAGATGGAAAATTGCTTTTCTAGAAAAGCACGGTTTAAGTTTTTGGGCTTTTTTTCTCCCCCTCCACAAAGCAATAACTGCACAAAGTTTGCTCTTTCCTTACTATATCCAAGAGCCTCCAAATAAAAGTAGCACACTTTCAGTCTCAGCCCAGCATTCCCAAGCCTGTTCCTTTCAGCTTGGTCCAAATGCAGAGCTCCATTTGCTCAGCAAATACATGGCAAGCTGGCAGTGGTTAAACTGATTCTGCAGCAGTGACATAAACGTTAATACCAGTATTATTATGGTTTAATTCACCTTCTCCAGGAACACTTAATGAAGATTTAGACCAGCTAAATCACAGCTAATTATGTTTTAATATTTCTAGCATGTTAAAATCCTTCCTTACACCTTTGAAAGCTGAGGCCTGAACTGTACCATCACCTGAGATGTGCATAGTCAACATACACATAATATAGCTTTTTATAGCACAGAAGTAAGGCAAATTCCTATTGTGAACATATAAAAAGCTGCTGTTTTCCAGAAGAAAATTTGCATTTATATGCATATGGACACCTTTAAGAACAGTACTGCAGAACAAGATTTAGACCATTTTTTTAGCTCCTCTTTCAGGAAGCACTGTGTTGCCTAATCACTAAACCAAGTTTTAGTTCATAAAAGCGTGTGATTTTTTGCAGTAATTGTTCAATTATAAGCATTAAGGCAGGCCAATGGTTAAATAAAAGGCAAACAAAAACTGATTCTGATTGCCCTACAAGATGAAGCAAGAGGTAAAACCCACTAAATTAATGAAGCCAGAATTGCTATCAATTTTTTTCCTTTTTTCTTTTTTTCCTGTTCAGCACTGTGCATGGAACACACTAATAAGTTCTTTATGATCAACTTCCAAATGCCAGAATCCACTCATTATTGAGACTTCCCTAGAATGTCTCCTGGACCACTTTCAATGATAATTCAGTTTAGAAAATTTTCAAAAAAGTCTGTAACACCATAAACTCTGTTTAAATTAGTATGTTTAGAAAGCCAATAACCTTCATCTAGCCAGTAACAAGATTAAGGCTTAGGTTGCTAAACCAGAGTTGCCTGATTGATGAGGCTTTCTAAAAATTGCTGTACCCACATGTAAGAAATTATTTTCAATAGTCAAATCTAGACCAAAACCAGAAAAAAATGTAAATTACTTTATTTCTCTGTGTCTTGCTAGTTTATTTATTTTAGCTAATTACATCAATTATTATACCTAATCTAACTTTGTAGACCATCTTTCCAAGTATTGGTACGAATCTGAAAAAAAGCAGTAGGGAATTAAAACAGAAGTATTATTGATTACACTGGTACCAAAAATGTTTACATAACCTCTGTAAAACATTCTAGGCATTCTATACCTGCAGAGGAATGGCAAGGAAGAGAGGAAAGGAAGAGACACCTATGGTTTATGTTGCTATAACCAAAAGATGCTCAGATTTCCAGTTTCAGTGAGTGAATCAATAGGAACCACAGCTTCACTCTCCTCTTTTATTCACCAAAGGCAAATCTGGAAGCTGGGTTGCTAAGCAACATCACACTAAAGACTGCAGCTCTTTGAAATTAGCATTACTGACTCCCCTCTATCCCAGGAGTCTGTTACATTCAAAATCAGTTATTAAGAAAGGGGCTAAAAACCACAAAGCTACCGTGACATGCATTTTTTTAAATAAGAAACTGTAAAAGCAGAAGAAAAGCTGAAATTAACACTTTAATTGAAGGAAAGAGAAACGAAAAAAAGCCATTCCTTCTGCAGATAAATAAAATTTTAAAAAAATATATTAAAATTGAAAAATTAATATGGACAGGAGAACTTACATTGGCTTATATAAACCAAAAGGGAATTGGAAAGGCCATTTATTTCTTCTGGGAATACTGTATTGAACTAAGATCTTATCTTCTACTGCTTTTTAAAAAATTGAAATCCAAAGACATGCCTCATATTTGCACCCTTACAGCCCTCATCAATAAAAGCAGACTAGTGGCTAGATATGCTCAAAATGGCTAATGGGAATTCAGAAATATTTTACCTGCATGGTATATGAATAAAGCTCTTCACCAAAAGCTAGCCACGCAAAGCTTGAAGTCTCAGTTCAATTTCTATCAATTAATTTTTCTTACCATCATGACCTAATCTGTTACCCCTCATCTTCTGAAAGAGTGATGCCCATCTTCTGCTTATTACAAAACCCAGATAAAGAAACGTAGATGTGGATTAGTTTTGCCTTTTTTGAAAATATCTTGCATATACCAATAGAAACTCATCTATTTTTTTTTCCCTTGTAGTTGAGCTAAATGTTATTCCAATGCTACTGAGAAAGCAAAGCCACATTGATCCTGTATGACTAGGGCTATGTACAAAGAAATGCTGTTTTACTAGAAACTGCTTTGATAAGGCCTGTGTACTTTTTAAACAGTGGGAAAATACCAAATAAAACAGCACAGTTTAAGAATTTATAGCATACTGACCCCTACAGCCTAGCTATCTTATAGCTTCCCCCAGCCTCAGCATTTTCAAGATCCTTCCATGGTCCTCATTCTACTTCCACACCATCATTTTTTCCCCAGTCTCCTAAATCTACTCCCTCAGAGCTCTCATGCTGCACAACTTGCCAGCAAAAACAGGGAAGGAGCCTGTACTGTGCCTGGTACAGTTATGTGCACACTGACTGCCAATGCTCAAACACAGCATAAGTTTCAAGGTTCCCTAGGGAAGGAGAAAACACTTAATTGGGTATTTTCTCAGTTCTGATATTCACACAAATCTTGTAGCAGTGTTATAGTCCCGAGACATCTATTCATTTTAGTGTGGATGAGCAACAGCTCTAAAGTTACAGGCATGCAGAACATGGAAACCACCAGCAGGTAGCATCATTGCATAAGTGTTGTATGTATAGAAGTAGTATGTCAATTTATTTGGAAAACAAGGCTATAAAGTTACACAAGACAGAGCACCCAGTTATTGATAACCAAGATCAGATAATTATTGTGAACAGACTCCCTTCTGTACCCTTAACATTCAGTTGTCATCAAGAAGAAAGACAAAAAACAAATGAAAGTGACTCATACAATGTCAACATGAAAAGCTAAAATTACCCAAGGAGGAAACTGTTATTGGTTATTTTAAGAAACTTAGAAACTAGTGTTAGGAATTACCTTTTCATCCCCAAACATTATTTTTTCCAGTCAAATACATACAAAATCAAATGCTGTCTGAAAACCAAATACAGCAGTGTAACAGTGGGTTTTGTTAGGCATTTGTTTTTTTCAAACAAGATGTCTATTGCTGTAAATTCAGACAATGACTGTGAAAATATCTGGTCCTTCTTCTCCCCTCATTGATTTGTGACATGCTCCCTTAAAGACCCACAGGCATACTGGGTATGTGAGACAAGGTAAGAATCCCCTGTAATCCAAATGATTTCCCCAGAAAGGTGAAACTTCTGCAAACAACTGTACTGTGCACACATAAAATACAGAAATACTAGCATTCCAAATTAAAGACTTCAAACATTTCTCTTGATGGACATCTGATGATCCTGCTCAGGCAGGGGGGTTGGACTAGATGATCTTCTAGGTCCCTTCCAGCCCCTAATTTCTGTGATTCTGTGATCTGACAGGGGCTAGTAGACAGCACAAGTAGAAAATTAATTCTGTTTAAGATTTACATGATCTACAAAAGCATTTACTGAATATTATACATAAGGTCTTTAAATACTATATTTTCCTTAAAAAAATGTTTGAGAGCAGAATATATAGATATATTTTTAAGATAAAAAAAATAATAAAGCATGCTTGTAAATATATGTAAAAATAGAAAGTGTATTTAGAAATATACCTGTAATAATAAAGATTACACTGTAATTATGCATAAATGGTTTGTTTACATGAACCGGAATCATGCATCTTAGTGTCCCTGAACCAGACAGGATAGGCTGTGGTTTTGAGTGCTATTTCAAATGACCAAAAGAAAACACAAGAGTTACATGCTTTAAAACATTTTTATAATGCTGATATCACTTATTTTTTGTGTGATACTGGTCACATAGTAGTCATGTAATCAGTATTCTCTCTGGAATGAGAGAAAATAAATCCAACTTCTTTTAGGGCTTCAGATTTTTGTTGAAAAATAATCCAGATCTCTAGTATAACTAAGTTGTTAATGTACACAGTACTTCTGTGATGATATGGTCTTTGTCACTGCAGTATTTCATTCGAAGTTCCTTAAGTGAGATTAAACAAACAAGTCCATGAGCCATACAAAAAACCCAATTCATGTTCTGAGTGATGCACGGGCCTTGTCAAGTATTTCCTTTCTGATCTTTGGATAGTTTGGATGTGCTTCAAGTACCTGTCAAAAGACAAAATGACCTGAATGTTCTGTGTCTAGAACAAAGAAACTGTGGCGCTCTCCCTTATCACTGAGCTTACGTATCCTAAAACTAAAATAACAACATGACAAATTCCTTTTAAGAATGCATAAATATTTAACCATGGCTGGAGACTACCATATATGGAGGTCAAGAACAGTTTTATCAAAACACCTTGGGAAGAGAGAAATTTAATGAAATTTAACAAGTGTAAAATTCTGCATCTGGAGAAGAAAAATCTCATGTACCAGTACAGGCTGGGGGCTGATTTATTGGAGAGCAGCTCTGGAGAAAGAGACTTGGGGTTCCTGGTAAACAACGGGATGGCCATGAGCCAACAATGCACACTTGCATTGGCCAAGAAGGCCAATGGCATCCTGGGATGTTTCAGGAGAAGTGTGGCCAGCAGGTCAAGGGAGGTTCTCCTCCCCCTCTACTCTGCATTGGTGAGACCCCACCTGGAATACTGTGTCCAGTTTTGGGCACCCCAATTCAGGAAAGACAGAGATTTACTGGAGAGAGTCCAGTGCAGGGCCACCAAGATGATGAAGTGGAGCCACCCCCTTCTGAGGAGAGACTGAGAGAGCCGGGGCTCTTTAGCCTGGAGAAGAGGAGACTGAGGGGGGACCTCATCAATGTCTATCAATATGTTAAGGGTGAGTGTAGAGAGGATGGAGCCAGACTTTTCTCAATGTCATCCAATGACAGGACGAGGGGCAATGGGTGCAAGTTGGAGCACAAGAGGTTTAGGGTCAACACAAGGAAGAACTTTTTCTCAGTGAGGGTGACAGAGCTCTGGAATGGGCTGCCCAGGAAGGTTGTGGAGTCTCCTTCTCTGGAGACACTCAAGACCCGCCTGGATCTGTTCCTGGGTGACTTAGTCTAGGTGATCCTGCAGGAGGGTTGGACTAAGTGATCTTCTAGGTCCTTTCCAACCCCTAACATTCTGTGATTCCTTTTCACACTGCTCTGTCACCTTGGTGTAAAAGACACATGAGTCAATGGCTAAAGCCTCTGAGTGGTTTGAAATGCCTCCATTAAGAACTGTGACTGCTGCAGACATTTACAATATTTTAAGCATATACTGTCTGCAATAATAAACTGTTCTTACGTTTTCACTCCCTCAGGCTCTTACTATTCCCGCTTCATCTTCTTGCCTTTTCAATTCACAGATTCACAGATATTAGGGGTTGGAAGGGACCTAGAAGATCATCTAGTCCAACCCCCCCACCAGAGCAGGATCACCTAGACCAAGTCACCCAGGAACAGATCCAGGCAGGTCTTAAGTGTCCTCCTCTTTCTTATCCTTCCATTCATTTTGTCCTTTCTACTTATCTTTATTTCCCATCAAAAGAGCAAATACAATTTCATTATTAATATTAGTAATTATTAATTAATAATATTCACTCTGCTTCTGTAATAGTAGCTCTTCCTCTCATTCTGCATCTACTCTATATTATGTTTGGATCACAAAAGACAATACTGGAAGTTACTTTCTAACAGTGTCTTCTGATACTAACATTTGGTTACCTTCTTCAGCTATAGTTCTACATGGAATTACCAAGTTGTAATCACAGGGCCAAAAGAAGGTGCTGCCATTGTAATATGCTTTCACATATGATAGACAGACACTTTATCTCCTATTTACCTAGTGGCAAGGGAGCTCACGATAAAGCAGATTATGTGCAGGATAATTAATTTTATCAAACTTATTAAATAGCACATCTTTCTGATATTACATGTCTAAAATATAGAACTTAAACAAAAATAAAGGATCATTATGTAAAAGGATGCTGCAACAGTAGACAGAGTATTAAGTACATACACAAACTCTACCTTATGACAAACATCAATTGCATCAACGTATCTCTTTCCTTTCAGGTAATTGAAAGCCAGCTTGTATCCTGTAAGTAAAAGGGAAAAAAAGGCATCAGTTTCAGTTGCTGTATTAAAAAATGACAACTGCACATTAAAATTAATTTTGGTCATGGTATGCTTCTAAAGTTAGTATGTTTGTTTTCTAGAATTCTCTCATTTAAACCTGTAGAGACCAAAATTCCTACTGAAAGTGACTTCAAGTTGTAAATAGAAGTCCTTTACACACCAATAGTTATGTCTGAATCAAAAGGAGACATTATTCTGGACAGCATGTGTTACTACAGAGAACATATAATGGCTGTACTCTTTCAATTACTATGGTACCCCACAGAGATTCTCACTGTAACCTCTCTGTAAAGGCAATTGCAATATTAAAGGACAAAAGAAAAAGAGAAATCAGGATAGCAATAACAAGCTAGGGAATTAAAATGCCATTCTGTTCCACTGTCAGCAGATCACTGATTAAAAGAAAATTTAAATATAAAAATGACATGAAACATCTAAGTCACATAGCAATGTGTCAGGCTGGTATTTTCAACATTAAAAGGTATAGCTCAAATTGATCAACCTGGACTGAGGAAAAATGGTTCTAAGCATGATAATTCCAAAATCTGAAATTTAAACTCTTTCATTTATTAAATTATCCTCATTAGCAAATGAGTTCAAGGGATCCGTTATACAGTTTTACTTGTCAGATGCAATTTGTGCTGCTTTAACTGTTAGGTTTAATGTACAGCAAATCTTGCAATGTTGTATGTAAAACTAGAAAACAATGTGCATGCAGTGCCTGTAGTATCATACTCTCACTTCTTGCATCAAGATTGTTCTGCAGTTTAATTTTGCCAAGGCATTCTCCTGTCTAGACACCAAATGATTTTGTAATTGATTCAATTTCTACCCTCTGGAGGGTTTCAAATTAGCAAAAGAAAAGTCTTGATCTATGTTATCTACAAATTCAAGGAATCACACCTTTTTACTATTAAAAATTCTTCTTTCTAATATGTTTTATTTGATCAGCAACTGTAATATCCTAGCCAAGACACTAAAGAGTCATACAGGAGCAGGAACAACTGGTAAAACTACTGCATCCAAAATTATACTTTGATATCTAGAGCTTTTCCTATATATCCTAAGCCAGGTTTCTAACAGTCATTTTTATTTCTGTTTTGACATCTGAGTCTTTCATCTGCTTTGACTCTTCCAATTTTTTGATGCTCAGTACATATAGGATAATGTCTAGCTTTGGCAATCCATCCATGCATATGCATTTTTGTATCTTCAACTGTGCTATAAAAGGAGGAGCTAAATGACAAAACATTTAATTTGATTAACAAAATGCTCATTGAATCTACAAATTGTATTAAACAAAATAATTAACCAAACCATTGCAGCATCCAGGAGTTACAGTTAAGGAAACAATATGTATGGCAGTTCATAAGTGTAACACAGTTACAATCTTGTTAAAAACCACTATAGTTTTCCAGTTGATGCCAAAAGCTATCTCACCCTAACACTAAAAAACCTAGGGCACAAAGAGACCTCAGATTAGTATGTATTTTTGAGGGGCCATAAGTACAACCCAAAACCTGGAACAGAATTTGTGTAAATGCCCAGCCTTGGGACCTAGAGACAGACATGTTGAATATAATAAATGGCATTTTATGATATGTATTCATTTCAAAATGTGTTTCCTACATTAAAACAGTCTAAGAATCTGACAGTTTAGTGAAGACTTCTACTAACCATCCAAATTGGAACTTGAATAGTGCCCCAAGTTCTCTGTTGCTTCTCGCACAA
>VYZU01011254.1:3574-15058 GCA_013401355.1 Ceyx cyanopectus
CCAGGTCATTGATGAATATATTGAATAATACTGGACCCAGGACTGACCCTTGGGGGACTCCACTAGTCACAGGCCTCCAGCCAGACTCTGCTCCACTGATCACAACTCTCTGAGATCTATTCTTCAACCACTTCCCAATCCACCTTATTACATCATAACTAAACCCACACTTCTCAAGCTTGGCTGTCAGGATCCCATGGGAGCCAGTACCAAAGATGTGCTGTTGACTGTCCCTTTCACCAGCAAGGAGACAAACTTGGATGTAAATAAGAACTTGAACAGGTTGTGCTTCTGCATTTAATTCACCAAAAACCCTTTTTCCCCTCAGAGATGATACCTCAGTATCATGCTTGGGTAATGCAGGGTCCAAACAAGAGTTAGAAAATGGCAGTCAGAACATACAAAGCATTGTTTCTGAAATAAAAGATAATGTATGCCACAGGAGGTCCTTCCATTTATTTCAAGGGATCTGGCCCTGCTGTTAAATACAGCGCTCGTGATATCTTTCATGCAAGAAAGTCTTCCTCCTTTCGAGAGAGCAGATCTGGTGATTCTTGTTCCCCAACTGTAACAAGGACAAGTGAATGCTCTGTTTCTTATCAGAGTTCTGGTATCTGTTCCTCCTTTCACAGAACTCATCCAGCTGGCTTATGGCTCTCACAGCTCAAGGCCAAGAGGGCGGGGGGAGGGGGATTAGCCCAATAGTTTCAGTAAATTACACACATTCATCAGCCTCTTGACTTCTACACTCAAGTTCTTGCCTTTTATGGCAGGCCCAGGGAAAATGATATAATGGTATGCCATACAGCATACGTATCCAGGGAGCTGGGTATATACATCATATATCTTTAGAAGTCTTGTTTTGCAAACTTCTCTAAGGGAATTTTGAATTAACAGTCTGATAAGCAATTTCACTAAAAAGGATAATTGGATCTCTATCAGAAGCTATGTGCTCTGTCAGAGCAGAAGAAAGAAATAGGTGTGGGTTGTTGAGTAAAGCTTTCAACCTTATGCAAGTGTGCAAGCACAGTCCATAAAATTCTGCTTTTGATGTCAGTAGCTAAATTCTCATTAGACCTGGGATTTTACTCTGGGCCTGTGTTAGAAAATGAATTTGCATAGCCGTCATTGTTTCATGTAAAAAACAAAAACAAAAACAAAGAGTGTTAGAGTGTTTTTTGAATGAAATTATAGTAGAAAGACACCATTGTCTTCATGTAAAGTGGGCTATTGTGAAATAAATTTGCTAAATTAAATCCTAAACATTGTTTCCAGATTTTAATGTTTTTGGGGGGGTTGGGAAATTTTTCTTGATACATTCCAGCAAGTGTTGAGCTTCCTTTTGTGTTAAGGTGCTCTGATTGTCTGGTTTCTCCATAGGACTTCAGTGAAACATTCCATTGTCTGCTAAATACAAAACAATAAATTGAGGGTAATCATACCTAAATGCATAGCATTTGGGTTTTCACCACATTAATCCAAGACAAAGTTGTATGACCCTGAATCTTACCTCACACTTTTTCTATCACCAAGTTATATTGTTATAAATCAGCAATGGAGTTGCTAGATTCTTTGTACACATACTAGCAACTCAGTGCATTAAGCACTATCATTTTATGTTTCTTCTACCAAGGGAGCCCTAAATCTCAGTTCTGCATTCCACTTAAAACTTATTTTTCCAGAAAAACAGAAGAAATGCAACGATTATTCTTACAGTTTATTGTGCCTTACCTTTGTATGTTAGTTGGCTTTGATCCCATACAGCAGTTTAAGTGGCTGAAGAAAGAACGTATTTGGGTTGCCTGACTGCTATCAATAAATACAAAACTGCCAAGACACGTAATATAAGCTTCTTGAGAAGGCGTTAAGGATGTACAAATGGTGAGTTTTCACCATACCAATGATCCAAACATAGTATGGGCAGCTAAGCTTTCTGAATCTAATTAACAGGAATTTGTGTCTGAATTTGTGGCTCTCAAAAGTCTTTCCCACTATAATCTTCCATAATCCTTCTTCTTCAAACTACACTATTAATTATGGGCTGTATCCCATGTAAGGTGAACCTATGAAAACATCCATAGGACTACCAGTTATGAACCTTGCCTTGGATTCACCATAGGATTTATATGAGAGGAGATAGATTTGTTCAAACCCAAACATTTCCACACTTCAGGATCAGCAAACCCATGTGAACTGTTTCTGACACAAAGCCAGCAAACCTGTTCTGGCTAATAATACGAAAGTCTCACATGGCGTTGTCATGCCACATGGCATTTTCACAGATTTTCATGTGTCTCTTCTGTACTCCTAAAGGTGACTGAAAGAAGATCTATTTTAAGCTAGGTTGGCTCAAAACAGTCATTCCTCAGTAAAACTGCTTAAATTTTTCCACAGATATATTTTAGCCTGAGTTGATAGACTTCTAGAAATGATGGTTGGAAGGGACATCTGGAGGTCATTGAGTCCAGCTTCCACCTCTAAGCAGGATTATTGCCAGCATTAGACCATGTCAACTCCTTCTCTCCTTTGCTAGATTTTTTTGGAATTCAGATTATCCCATCATGGAATTTTACAACCAGAAAATAAAATAGAAGAGGAAAAGACTCACTGAAAACATCCACATGCAGACAGGGAATAGTTTGTTCTAGATTTTAAGAGAGTTTCATAATCTCTGTCATCAGAAGTCTCTGTGTCCACTGATAGGCAATTCGGGAATATGCAGGTCAAATGTGCTTCATGAGGCTGCTGAGAGAAGAGGGGTTAGTGTCCACTGTGGAGAAGTAAAATTAAAATAAAATCCAGTTATGTATGTAATAAACTCCAATTACTGGGTCAGCAGAAAAACAATCTTCCTCAAAAATTTATATCCCACATAAATGGTTTACTGCTCTTTTTGGAAAAAAATGACCTAACCCAGCACAGGACAGCAAGAGTGAACCAGCTACTGCTCACAAACCCTAGCAGAAACACTTCGAAGAAAAAATAATAGAAGACACCTTAGTTCTATTTTTGGTTTGGTTTCTTTTTTTTTTTTGCCTCCCTAATAAGCAGTTTCATCTGATTAAAAGGCAGGTGGTGACTGCTTCATTTAGATATCTAAATTTGCGATGGGTAACATTTGAAGGATTATGGATTCCCTGTGAAAGCTTTCCTCAGTTATGGCTGGCACTGCAGGACAGGTTAGTGTGTGCTGGCCAGACATGGAGCATCTCACACTGCAGCTAGGATCATCAACACCCTGAAGGGTGAAAAAATCCACAGCAAACTGACTGGTGAAAAAATATGGCAAGCTTACATCTTTGGTGGTAAAAAAATCAGACTTTCCAGAGAAGACAGCAGGAAAGTGATCAGCAGTGCTGCACTGAACTACCTTGGCCACAGCAAGACAGGATGGACTTGAATAAAGTCAATCTTGTCCTAGCAGAAGGGAAGTAGGTCTGCAAGGGGCTGCTGGGGACATCTATGGTGTCTGGTGAGGAGGACAAGGCACTGCAGATGGGGTTTTTGGCTTACTAACTGCATGCAGAATGATGTGCATCTGAATCATTCAAATGTAGCTTTGTGGGGTTTTTTAAGTGAAAAATTACTCCTGTAGATCACCTGTCTATATATATGCAGGGAAAGCAAAACTGCAGATTTACTGTATTTTGGCCATGAAATCCTGGCTTGGGTTTCCAAGGCATAACTTTTGCTCCATCACTCAATGTGTTTGTACCTAATGTATACACTCATCGATATACAGCCTTGAAAAATACTTTCTCATCTGTCCTCTGAAAGTGCTCAGAGCACTTTATACATGTATTTAGGTCCTTGGGATTAGAAGTGAGTTTTACTGAGACATCTTGAATTCTAGGACTTTAGAGATGTTTGGGGGGCTCCTGTGAGTTCCAAATGCTAAAGTTCACAGTTCATGTGTGAAGCACATGAATCCCAGTTTAGTCTGAGGACAAAGAGCTTGTCACACATGCTGAGTCGTTGGAAACACAATCACATGAGGATAGAGTAGTTGTCATAACTGATGTTAGGGTCATATCTTGTTTCTGATGAGTTTCAGCTGGTCTGGCTCCAGAAATACAGAGCAGCTGTTTTTCAAAGTTTCATAAAATGCTGTATAGGCAACATAGATGGAATTCTAGAATCATTTTACCTAGAAGATCCTTTAAGCTTCACAATTAACCATAGATCCTCTATATATATTACTGCCATGTTGACGTGGCCAACAGAGCCAGATGTCTAAAGGGAGCATTAGAATCATACAGTCTTACCTTTTGCAAGCCAGGAAAACCTTGATCAATACCTTCTGTACCAAGATTATTGTTTCTGTCTGAGTTTTACAGGTATCTTTTAGACTAAATATCCATTTATGACTTAAAAGCATCAGGTGTGGGAAACCACCACATGCACCACATCCATACTCAAATTGCTCTGAAGCTTAGGTAGTTTCCCTTTTAAAGATCTGTGCTTCATATTTCATCTGCTTGTCTCATTCCAGCTTTCAAGCACTTGATCTCAATATGATTTTTCACTGTTAAATCAAGGTCTGCCATAATCTGAATTATTTTTCCATGTAAGCATTTCTAGGCTGGAATTTACTTCTGAATCTTCTCTTGGATAAATAAAATAGACAAGGTTTCTTAAATCTTAATCTGTCAGATATGTTTTATGGACCCTGAGTTGTGCTTACAAAACTTTTCTGAAAACTTCCATTTTTTTGGCACCCTTTTTAAAGTGAAGACATGAGGTCTATACTTTGGTAGTGCTGTTTTTCATGCTGGAGACAGAGATAATGACATTTTTCCTATTTTGATTGCCTCTTGCTTCTGCAGTGAAAGTTGACATTCACAAACTTATTTGCTATGTTACCATAAGATCATATCCTTCATAGGCTCCCTAATCTGGTTTTAATATGGTTTTCAGATTGATCTACTGGGTAAAGTTCCATATAAGGAACTTTNCCATACAATTAAAAAAGTGATTGAGCAACATTTGACCAAAATCAGTTTTCTGGGGTGCATACCAGGAATTACCTTCTATGAAGTACATTGTTTCTCTGTTTTCAGTCATTTTCAAGCAACTTTTAATTATGTTTATTACTCTATTTTAAAAACAGTGCTAAGTCTGGAATGAATTTATTTTATCTGCCCACCAAATGGGGTTCAGTCAACTATTCTGTTGTTTCTTTGCTAACCATGCAACACTAATAAGGAAAAGGTCATGCAGAGTCTGCAGCATCTTAACTGTGCTTAATGAACAGATCTAACCCCATGAGACTTTGGTCAGTCTGCAAGGACTGACTGCACTGTTTTCTGCATTAAAATACATTAGACTTTAGACTAGCTGATGTGCTATGAAGCTGCATAAATAACTATTTTATGACAGTTCCCACATATTTAATTCACAGATGTCATAGTAACACAGAGCAAACCCTAGGGCTGTTTTGAGTAATGATGGTGAAATATAATCATCGTGATGGTGATAAACTAGCGGCAGTGTTATCTTTCTCAAACATCAGATTTCCTCAGAAAAGACATCATGATTATGTTACAAGGCCTGTCATTGAATAACTTAAATGTTTTGCTGTAAACATTTTTCTGCAGCTTCATTCAACATGTACACCAGGCCAGCCAGATATATACATATTGTGATCCTACTTTTTCAAATATTGGCATTAAGTCAGAGTTTTCTGTCCTCTGCTACTCTGTGAGGGTTTGTTTATAAGAAAATCAACATTAACAGGTTAGAAAATCTCTTTCCAACTAAAGGGAGCTCTACAAACTTTTTTTATTCCGTACATCCCATGTGACTGTTTCATTGTGAGAAATATTTTTTTTAATTACTCCCTTTATTCCAACACTATTGATCAGTGTTTTTTAAAAAAAGTAATACTTTCAGGCCTTCTTAGCAGGTACTTCCCATTCTGAGTTCTGATTACTTGTGAGTATCACGTATGATTTCCATCATGTTTTTGTTTGGACCAGATTATTTGTTTATTGTTATTGTTAAATGGTTTGCTCATTTTGGCAGTTACTGATCAGCAGGACCAAGTGAGAAGGTTCCTTAAGTCCTAACAGAGAAGCTTCCAATTCATAAAAGCACACCACAGGTGTTGGGGCATGGACTCTCACACCATATCTGACACATCCTGTGAGAGTTAGTGAGGGGATGGTATGTCACCTCCTGTGTGTCACAGTACTCCTGCGCCAGACAGAACAGGAGGTCCAACACAGAGCTGCGGATAGATCTGGTTGCTCAGTCATGTCCCTTCCTGCAGGCTCTGCTGGCGTCAGCTGATCTGATCTCTTACCTGCCATAATCTAAGCTTCAGGGCTTCATTTGTTTTGTATATACACCCTATGATCCAGGTGCTTACCTAACTTAGTTCACACAGAACTGTACCCCATGCACCACAGTGAAGAATTAATTAAGTGCCACAGATCCATAAATCCTCTGATCATTTGAGAAATGCCTTCAAAGCAGGATATATCAGACCTGATATATTTGTGCCTGGGCAGAAACTTCCAGCAGCAGCAGGAGAACAATAAAAACCAAGCTAGGAAGGCATAAGCACAGCTCCTATGCAGCATGAATTAATTCTCTTCAAGTCACTTTGCTCATTTCTACCTCTTTACACTCAATTAAGTGTTTTAATTAATCCATTGGCAATTAAGCACCAACTGTGCATTTAAACCACAGCTTCAGATGAATTTTGGGCATCAATATCTCAAGTACCTTGAAAGTCAGGGCCAAGGGACACATAAGACACCTGATGTGCAATCCTAATCTTGGAAAACTGCAAATTTTATGTCAACCACATTTCTTCAGCCACAGACACTGTATAATCCCTTCAAAGATGGATGATAGACCAAACATGTGTTAAGAGGCTTCAGAGAAGTGATTCTCTTTGGTAAACTGCACTTCTAATATGTTTAATTTTATACATCAGTTGCTTTAAGAGATTATTTTACAAAAGCTCAATAAAAAAAATGCAAANTGTATATTACATTAATAATTAGGAGTGATATTTAAGAATATATTTTTCAGCTAGAAGCACCATTTTAACATGTAAGATAACAGAGAGTCCGCTATTTCAACTTTACAGTTGATTAAAATCACCCATATGTGATGTAACTGTACCTCTTCTACACAGACAAAATGGCAGTTGTTAATGAGTATCTATTAAGTTTTAAATTTTGCAGATGATATGATTTCTTGATATTAGTGAACATATCTTCTTCATTTGAGCTAATACTCTAGTAGAATTCAGCAGAGAGTGTGATTTCATAGCACATCTCTCTGCACATTACCCTGGGATCTGAGATTAGTATTGTGTCTGGATAAATGATGCATTCTATGACTACTGGAATGATAATAAACTATGATCTTATTTTGACAGATTAGAGTTTCTTGCAAGAATCAAGGAGAAATAAGCAAAATAGTTGGTTGTCATTTTACTAAATAGATAGAACTGGGTTTTTTTTAAGGCAGTAGCTTAATTATTTTTCCAAATAGCAAGTTGATTACATTATTTTGCAAACATTAAACAGAACTGAAAATTAAAAGTTTCTTTTGAGAGAATTTTATTTCAGCACGTTGAACCAGGGAGAAATGTTTCATTTGGAAAGAGATCAACAAGAAAGTGTAGCCAAATCGTGGTTTTCAGAATATTGTTTTTCAGTTTTGTGACCCATCTGCTCCCACATGACAACTATGTGACCATGTTGCATTACCTACTATGCACTGTAATCTGACTAATCCCTCATGGTGTATCATGGGGTAGTTGTATCTGTTATGCCTCCCACCAAAATGTCCTGGCAGTTGGGAAGGGTCATGTGGAAGCTGAACTACAATTCCACAAAGCATCATAGCAATGTAGAATTTTTTTTATGTTGGATGAAGTAACAAGGTAATGTTTCCCATAGGGGATATAGAAAAAATTCCTTTTGAAATGTTTTGATATTTCCAAAGTTAAATTGCTGGGCCAGCCTTCACCGTCCCAGGCTCTCATATTCACTTTCAGGACAAAATGTTTGCAGAAATCAAACTCTTTATGTGTTTTAATTAACATCAAAGAACAGCATCTTTATTAAAAATGGTTCAACAGCTGAAAAATCCTAGTTCCGGAGTAGAATTCACCTCCTAAGACTCAGTCTGCTCTTATTTCAATATTTAAGTTGAAAAGGTTTGAAACACCAGAAGAAATTACTGTAGCCTAAAACAGATCAACACAATTTACCAGTCTGTATGTATTAATAATTTTGCCCCATCAATCCTGGCCAGTTCAACCACTTTGGAACTACTTTATTCTGAAGTACTCCTAAATTGCAGTGTATTTGAACAGTGTCAGCAATACAGTTTTTTTCCAGTATGGATATAGGTTAACAGTTTTGTGATGAGGTAAAAGCCCAAATCTGTGCTCAATATATAAAAGTGGAAAGTTGTCATTAAAATTGCATAATCTATCTCTGCAGTGTCAAAAAAATGAGACATTATTTTTCACATCCTCACAAAAGTGTAAAAGTCATTGTAACAGTTTCCAACCACTAGAAATTTTCCACTAAGTGCACACAAAGGTTTTGCTCCAATGTATCCAGGTAGTTGTTTAAATTTCCTAGGAAGGAAGAGATTTTTTGTCCTTGCCCAACATCTCCAGACACCTGCCAGAGTTGAGCAGCAGCTCTGGATCAGGGTCTGGATCAAGCGGAACTGGTCCACAATCATGCCACAGGGCTGGTGTGAGCATTCCTGATGATATGCAGCTTCACAGGGATGGAGGGGCAGCCCTTGCCACCAGCCTCCCCATGATGGTTCTTCACATCCAAATAGCCTCAGCCTGGGCTGTGAGACATGCCCAGGCACTGATACTGAACCCTATTCCCCAGTCACTTTCACTAGTCATTAAAGGCCTTAACCAAGCCAGGATTTTTGTCAGTATGATTGCACTGTGCTTAGCTGCACTATCAGCTCAAATCAAAGATGATGTGCATTAATGCAAGCTGCAAAGCTGGGGACACAACACCTTGATTTTGGCGTATTTTATTTAATTTCTGAATATAGGAAGCAGACATATAACTTTCTACAGGAAGTTTATAAAGACTGACTTGGTCAATACAGCTGTTTTTTGGGTTGCTAAGATTTACCTTATGCAATTTACATACTAGAAACTTAATCAGAATCATTACATACAGCAACAGCCTGCCAGAAGCAGATCCTGAAGTTGCTGTGGCAAAAAAAACCAAAAACGACCATGCCTTCTTGAAAGCAGCTCAGAACAGCAGAGCAATACACTGGAAAATCATGTCTATTGATCATATGCCTGAAGTGCATGGGGAGATTTTTCTCCTGTAGCAATAAGTGAGCACTAAATGGATTAAAATCAAGGATGCTGTGACTGGTTTGTACCTTCTACTCACAATTGCTTTCTAAGACTTTTCTACAGCAGGATTTCAGCTGGCTGCCTCTAGAGCCAGCAGAACATTTCCAGTGGGCTTTAATGTAGGTTGAACCAGAGCAAAGGGAAAATTGCAGCACTGTAAGGAGCCACATGATCAAGACCTATACAAAACTGCACCAGACCATCACTCAAAGTAGGAATGAGAGATGTCAGAAGTAATTATCTTGCACTGTGTTAATCACCTATCTAGATGGCATTAGTACTGCACAGGTAATCCTTCTTGTCTGTGTCTGTCTGGACACAGTCAAGCAGAACTGTCTATCCTCTAAACCCTTAGGCTCTCTTGGATTTAGAAGTAAGCAGGCACACTGTTCTTGGCCAAAACTATGGATCAAGGCAGAATCATCAGTTAACTGTTCACAAACTTTATCAGTTGCTTTTTTCTGTTCGTTTTTTATTACACAAAGACTTCTTATGCTAAATTAGGCCCTCCCAACACATAAAAGGGGAAATACAAGGTCTGTTTAGCTGCCAGGGTTCCTTTAAGATTTTTAAACCAACTATAACTCTTTATTGTAAAGTAAGGACAGAGAAGAGGCTTATAATTTTCTTGTTAAGTGTAATCATTTTTTACTCATATAAAAGCAGAAAGAATGTAGAGCTAAGCTCCTCTCTATTTAAATTAGCATGCCTAGGTTTACCAAAAGGCAGATCAAGATGGGTTTTAATCCTTACCTCCTATCTTAGTTCTTTTAATGCAATTCTGTAGCAATGAAATGTCTGCTATGGATGCATAAGCAGTTTATGCAAGACTCCCTTTCTCATGAATGCACATGTGCATCTTCTTTCCAAAAAGATGAGGAAAGTCTGCAGTGTTGTGGAGCAGCGAAGTGTGTGTGCGTGTTTCCAAGTGTGTGTGTGAACACCTGTACCACCATTCAGCCATTCCTGTAGAGCATGACACACTGCGTAGTGGTGGACCAGCGATTTCCATTCATGTTGAGACTACACCTGACTTTGTGATAAGTATCTTAAAGATTAATAAATTAATTATTCCATTTCAATGACAGCATAGTACCAGCAGGATCTAGCCAAAGACTTTTTCCCTGTTGCAAAGTGTTTGTAACAAGATACATAGAAAGGGTCAGTGGAGAATACAAAGCAGATTGTGTCAATATAAAACACTACAAATAAAATATTCCTAAAATGTAAATTTCTTTAGATATCATTTTTATCATAAGACATTGTGACAGAAGCTGGTATGAGGCAAAGACTTGAGGGAAAGACAAGACCATTTGAAAATTTCTGCAGGTGTTTCATGCTTGTTTTCTGCTTGTTTCATGAGGACAGCAGAGAGACACCTCCATGACAAGCAAACACACAAATGAGTGTGCAAGGTCTTCTGCTGGTTAAAGGTGACTGAAGTTTTGTGCCTGGAGTGCTTTTTTGAGTGCAAAGACAATATATGTAGTTAAAGCATTCTGGTAACTCCAAAATTAAGCCTTTTGATGTTACTTCAGTTTTAGTTTTATTTAATGGCTCTGGAATTTTAAAAAAGAGATCAAATGAAACATCTCAATCCATGAAAACAACACATGTATTTTTTCACATGCTCAGCTTCATGACAATCTTTTAAAAATCCTTGACAGAAAATATTTTTCATGGTTTTGGTATTGCATGTCAGTCCCAAGTCATTGTGTAACCTGTGTGGAAGACATGCAATAGTAAAGGGCACCACTGAGAAAGCAGAAAGGACGATTATCCACAAGTCTTCAGTGAGAAAGCTAAACATTCTGAGTTCAAAGTGTGTGTGGCATAATAAAGTGTCACTCAAAGACAGCCAGGGTAGTTGTGAATTGAGCACAAATTCTGCCTGGTGCAAGTGGAGCAGGAATGGATAAGAAGAGATGGTCTTGAACTGTTATGACTATACATCTCCTGATCCCCAGACTAGCGCATTCAGAGCTATCTTGGACTCTGTGATGTACACATACCCATGGCAGACCAAGGATGACATGAGGGGATGCTTCATAGTGAACTGGAGAAGGCCAGCAAAGACATTCAAAGGCAGATGTGATGTGATGTGATGTGAT
>VYZU01011264.1:0-20157 GCA_013401355.1 Ceyx cyanopectus
GAAACAGCCCCCCTCCAGGCTTTTGATGAGCTCCCTTCAGGTACTGGAAGGTGCTCTAAGGCCTCCCTGGAGCCTTCTCCATGTCTAGCTGAGTTTATCTGTATATTGCTGTATCTGCTCTCCTTTGCCAGTGGACTCCAGCTAATTAACCCAGTCTAGCTAGCTAGTATTTTTCTGCAGGTACACAAGGTGTCTGTGAACCTGGGTGTTTCCTTCCCACCACACACTTCAGTGACTCGATATAAAACTGAATGGCTGGAATGAGAATTATCCCCAAAAGGAGCATGTTGTGGGTTTTGCACACGTGATATTGAGTGTTCTGATATTCCATGATTTCCAGGTTCTGTGGTTGCTCTGCAGCTCCTGATGGACTGTGGTTTAGATATCTTCTTTTCTACCTCCAGAAAGGATGGGGCCACCCCTGTCTGCCCACCTGATCAGTGAGAATTGCTAAAGGAACCTCTAGCTTTATAATTTAGATGGAAAAGAGGTCAGTCTGTCATTTAATTGCTCTCAGAACACCCCAGCTGCTCAGGCTGGGATGGACAGGCAGCACTTCATAGTTTTTTCCTGATTTTCAGCTGAAACCAGGGTTCACCCTTATTTCTGTTTGACCACATGGAAATGTTTGCCTCCAGCTCCATATTTTGCTTGCCATTATTAAGTCTGCTAGAAAACGGTTCTGGAACCTTCCTGGTTCACTAATGTGCCTGGTAGGTTGAAGACTCTTGATAGCTTATGAAGGAAATGGTTAGAGTCCTCTGGAAGGAGCCTAGGGTCACCCAGTCACGAGAGGAGATGTGAGATAATCTCGTCCCCAGGGTTAGGCTTGTTCATTAAAACTGAATCACAGCAAAGGTGTTTTATGATATTTGGTTTTCAGATATGCCAAGAAGATGAAAAAAAGGAAAAAAAATCTAATTGCAAAAGTCCAGGGCATTTTCAAGTAATATTTGATGGGGATTTATTGAAGATGCTGTAATACAGCCTGTAGCAGCATCTGCTCTCAGATTAACAGAGGGCTTGCAAACGGCCACTTTGGAAACAACCTTCAAGATGATTTGAAAACGAGAGAGTAAATTCCATTTGGTGAATGATTGATGCCATGGATCTGCTTATCAGTTGTTCCTTCTCCTGTCTTTGTCAAATTTATTCTCTTCAGTGATATTATGCAGGAGGCACACAAACACTGGAACCATCCTGAAAGTGTTCATGTGCCAGGACTGTGCCACTCATCACAGCAAGGGTCTGAAAGTGCAGAGCTGGAGGGCATCCTTCTCTTCAGCAAATGGTTTCTGTTTTGAAGCTGTTGAAATGTGGGCTAGGAGATGGTGGTGGACTGCAGTGGAAAAGAAAAATGTGAACTCAGTGCCTAACCTTCTGTTATAGTTGGTGGATGCTTCGTCAGTGGAGTCTGGAGGGTGTGTCACACCCTAAAATACTCATGAGTTTCCAGACACCCCAAATCATGCTGACTGCATCTGCATGGACTGCAGTAAGAGCTGGGACAGCCACCAGATGTGTAGGTCATGATGCAGCTGTTAGACCCAGTGTCTGGTTTTACCCTAAGACATTTTGCTTTGTTTAAAGCTGTCAATCCAGAGGGATGCAGCTTCAGGATCATATCCTGCAAAGTCATGCACAGGTCTGGGATAGCTTAGGGAGTCTAATGTGGCCATGGGTACCTGTGTTTCAGCAACTAAATGCAGGATTTACATGTGGGGACCGTAACTGGGATGCCTCAATCTGGAGCTGAATCCTACCCAGCATGCCAGGGACTGGTACATTTTTATCAGGCTATCCCTAAGGATCACCACATGGCACGGACCAAGGGAAGGACATGCCCATGGTCTTTGCTTCTGGCTGTCAGACCAGGGCCACACTGTGCTTTGTGTGACCTAAATTCGAGTTGCTGGCAGGTCAGGGGTAGAGCATCTTGGGGAATGGTCCACTGGGAGTATGTGTGCACTTGTTCTTTTGAAGTTAGGGTTGTTCCCAGTGTAAACATCTCAGATAGGGGTTGTTTCTTCATGGGTTTGACCTCAAGAACCAGACAAGGATGCCCCATCACCAGGCTGTTTGGAATGGTCCTTCCCAGCTCTGCATCTCACCCCAGCCAGGGGATGGAGAGGTCACTGTGCAGAAGCTCCCCTTCTAAAGACATGTGGTGGGAGGAACAGACCCAGAAGCTGATGTGGCATGTTAGTGATGTATTCAAGGACAGTAATTAGAAACCTTAACGTCACATCCAGGAGGGTGTGTTCGAGTCATCTAGAAACTACGCCAAGAAGCTAAAAGGGACCTTGTGGCTGAGGGGAAAGCCACAGGGAAGCCTGTTGGCATTACAGCTTCTCATCCCGTGCATGCTTTGGGGATGGGAGGACGAAGCCTGGGCTGCTTCTGGCAAAGCCCATCTAATTTTGGAAAATGCTATGAGGGAAGCAGGGCATCCTCTCCAGCTCCCTCTTCACTGCCTCAGAGGGTGGGCCACGAGTGTGGTTGCTGGCAGGTGTGGACCTTCAGACCCCACTTCGTGGCAACGGGTTAATGAAACTGCAATTCAGGTGCAGCCTTCACTTAGACCAGAAATTCCAATTTATAGCCTCATGCTGTGAGGATTCTCCTGAGCCTCACACAGTGATTTTTATTTTGCTTATTTATTTTTTTAGTCATTGCGTTGCAAGATGTTGTGCCCCTGAGTTCTCCTTGCTGTGGGGAGAAGCTGCAATGCAGGGATGTAGAGAAAAGGGGACAACTTTAAGTAGAAGTTAAAGCTGGAGCCTAGTGTTGCTCAAGGGAAATGCTGCCCTGAAGCTGGAAGGAGCTGAGCTGATGAGCTCCGGCACAAAGCCAGAACACTGCAGGATTTTTGCAGCCTTCCCTGGGAATTTTGCCCAAAATGAAGACGATGGCGCTCAGCCACGTGGGCATGTTAAAAAGTGGGCTGCACTAAGCTCTTTGCCCCCTTGCTGATCACTTTTGGCTGTTGAGCAGCAAACGAGCTATTAGTCCTCGGTGGTGGCGGTTACTCATCAGCTAATGATCTGAACTGGGGCTGGGGCTAAGGAAGGAGGTCGTGCTTAAGAGCAGGAGGTCAGGGCAGCTGGATGATCTCAAAAGCAGATGGACTCATTAGCTGCAGAGAAGTCCCCTTCTTGGGGCTGACTGTGGCACTGGAGCTTGGGCAGCCTGCACAGGTGCAATCAGTGAGCTGGTCTGCAGACACTGTGTTCTCTACCACTCACCTTTGCTCCGTGCATTTCTTAATCCCTACATGTCCTTGTATCGATGGTGGTAGGAGAAAAAGGAAAAAAAACACAGGCCATCAGGAAGGTTGCCCTTGGTGTTTTTCCTCTGTTCCTTGAGTGTGCACAAACAGCAATTATTCTACCAGTTCAATAAAATGGGTAGGGTGGTCAGAGCCCCTTGGTTCCTCAGTCATAAGACAGTCACCCAGGTGTCCACTTCATTTTAGAATTGTTGTTGGCACTTTCTCATCCCATAAGTCATACACTGGTTTGGTTTGGAAGGGACCTTTAGAGGACATCTCATCTAACCCCCAACATGACCAGTGCCTCCATCTGAAAGCAGGAGAGAGTTGCCAGTTGCTTTCCTGGGACACAGGTAATGGGAACTGGTACTGATGGATTCTGCCCCAGTAAACAAATGCCCAGGGCTGCTTGGAGAAGTAGAGAAGGAGAGAAGGTGGTGCTTCTATGATTGATTCAGTCAGGAACTGCTTAGAGACCCTGGGAAGAGGAGGCAGCATCTCTGTCTCCAGCTGACCTATGATAAGCATCTCCTCACCTTGGTTACAATCTTCTCACCCAAAATTTACTGAACTACTGGCTTTGCCCACATCAAGTGTGGCAAAGTCAGAGACTGCACGCAGTAAACGGGCATTTTTCCCACTCTGAGTCAACTCCTAGTTGACTGCACACCACTGAACCTTGACAGAGAGATCTTTTTCCCCTTGCAGCTTCCACTAGTTGGTGGGAACCCCCTGACCCTGGCCCAAAACTCAGGTACAAACCCAGGTGTGAGCTGGTTGGTGCCGGTTTGTGTAGAATATTCAAGATCATGAGCCCATCACTTCTTTTTTATGCACATACCCCAGATCTCCAGCTGACTGTTGAACCACAGGAGCAATTTCCAGCTGCATGCTCCCATAGCATGTGTGCCCTGGTCTGGGAACAGTCACGATGGTCTTCCTCTCTGTCCCTAGGAGGAGGCCTGGGCCACCACCCCCAGCTGTACAAGAAGTTTCTGGACCCCATTAGTGTGATGTCTGCCCACTGGTGGGAGTCTCGCACCCTGAGGCTGTGCTGAAGCTGAGTCAGGTCCCTCAAAGAGCAGAGCTCAGGCTGAGCTCTTTCATCAGCCCTCTGAGTCCTGGGCACCTCATCCCTCACTAGCCACCTTGTAGCCTGTGTTAACTGTCACAAGTGTGTTCCATTATCTCCTCTGGCACATGCTGGCGACAGTTTTACTGACCTAACACCTCCTGCATGAAGGTGTCAGCTCCCTCTTCAGGAACAGCCTACTGTCTCCATCATTTCCGAGTGTGAAGTGATGGACAGCAGGTTCAATAGACCTACATTTTTTCAAAGTTTTTCCCAAGATAAGAGGGGTGGAGGACTTGTATGAGCAGAGTGGAGGGGGTGCTGGTCATATGAGTTCCCCCTCTACACCCTGTCTCCTACAGGACGTGAGTTTGTTGTAGGTACCACTGCAGGTACCACCAAGTTACAACTGACAACCGAGCTGCGGGTGTAGGAAGACCCAGGAAGTTGATAACCCCAAAGGGACCAAGGGATAACATTTAGCTTGAGGGTGGGATGGGTGAAGCAGCCAATGCTGCTTTGATGAGATCCATTTCCAGGCTGTTCATCTCCCAGCTGTCACAGGAGATGTGATACAGCTGGGTTGAGTTTGCACCTCCATGGCACGGTGTTGCTAGGTGATTGTGTGACACAGGCTTGAGGGGAGGGTGATGAAGAGAGAAACAGCTGAAATGACCATGGGAACGTGGGTGGCAAGAGAGCAGGAACAGGCCTGGTTTGGTGGCTTCTCATCATCATTCCAGCAGAAGTTTTCTCCAAAGCATCTTCAGCAGAAGCTTAGCTCTAGATCTGATGAAGGTTTTTGTTATGTCTTGTCTTTCTCCCTGTTGTTCATTAGGAAATGGTCAGAGGAGCTAAGGGAGCATCACCACAGATTTGAAACAAAAACAAGGCTACCAGTGAGTACACATTTGGGTGTGCGAGCTGGTGGCTTTGTGGGGAGAGCTGGTGGCTGCTTGCAAACAGGGTGTGAGTTGAGGCGTACAAAGTGGCTCTCCTGATGTCCTTGTGGTGTCTGGAAGGTCTGATCCTGCCCTTCATCTGCTGGACACTCCCGTGGAAGGGCAGGTGGTTTGTTGTGTTGGTGGATTGGCACAAATCAGCTTTATCAGCACCGTGATTCTCTGCTTTTGGTAACAGCTGAACTGCTCACTGGTCTTTCTGTAAAGCTGAGGAAGATGCTCTCACAAATAGGTGTGCTCACCGTGCTGCAGTGCTGGGGAGTGCAGGCAGCAGATATTCTGGCAGCTACACCTGAGCGTGCTCAGCAACAATATTTACTGAAGCTTGGAATGCTTTTGAGTTTGGTTGTGCTTGGCCCCGTTGCCGACCCAGTCACGGGGCTGTGATCTGGGGTGATGTTTCAAGGTCCTCTCCAGACCTGTTTTGTGAAGCTATATCATGGAGGAGGCTGTGCTTTGGGTGTTTGCCTAGAGGTCTTGAATAGGAAGAAAGGAACATCCTATCTTTATCATCTGAGATAGTCTGAATATGCCAAAGGAATGTCCTGAGCTGATGTTGCTGAACAGAGTTACCTCGTGCTGCACCCTCTATGAGGATGATATTTTTTACACTATCTTCTCAAGAGTAACTGCTGACTTTTCACTGGCCAAGCCCTTATCAGAGACATGCTTTGAGTCCCTGTGGGTCTGCATCCATCAGGGACAAAATCCCCATAACCCCCTGGGCTGCACACGTGTTGTGGATAACAAGGAGTGAAGAATCACAGACTGTTTTGGGTTGGAAGGGACCTTTCGAGGACAAGTAGTCCAGCAATCCTTCAGGAATCAGGGACATCTGTAACTAGAACAGGTTGCTCAGAGCCCCAGCCAACCTCCCCTGGGATGCTGCCAGGGATGGGGCAGCCACCACCTCTCTGGGCAGCCTGGGACAGGCTCTCCCCACCCTCAGCACCAACAATTTCTTTCTTATATCAGTTTTTGGGTCTGTGGTGAGCCTGGCCTACAGGGATGTGCAGAAGAGGTGCTAGTGGTGGGCGAATCATGTGAGATGTGATTTTAAGACTCACCTCAGTTCCTTATTGTATGGGTAAGAGATTAGATGAAGGGAGAAGGTGACAAAGGCAGACTTTATAGTGAGTGAGGGCATTTTTAGCCCATATTATGTCTGATCTAGTTTGAGCATCCATGTAGGGAAAACTATCCCTGTCCTCTGTCCGTAAGAACAGCCCAAATGAGGGGATGATGTGTCTGCAGGGTCACCTGGCAGGGAGGTTGCTGAGACCCAGCTTCCCCCCAGCACCCCTCTAAGAAGTAGTGCCTCAGAAGTGACACTTCCTTCCCAGAGATCATAACTGACACCAAAACAGGTGCTAATCAGGGCCTGGAGCAGAGACCCAAATCCTCTCTAGCTCCCACATGTCCTATTCCATTCCTGCTGCCTCTCTGCACTTAACTGGAAAATAAATTCAACCCAGTCTCCCTAGAAGCAGAACCCCTCATTTATAAAGAAGACAGCCTGGAAGGCCACCAGCTTCAGATCTGAGTGTGATCACCATCCCGGAGGTGTTGGACTGTGCCTGCCACTTGGGAAGACATCACATCCACCTGCTCCCAACATCCAGCTGTGTTTCTCCTCCCTGCATCCCAGCCCTGTGCTCCTGACAGAACTGGTGGTAACTGTGAGGACCTGTGTGTATCTTAGAATCATAGAATGGCCTAGGTTGGAAGGGACCTTAGAGATCATCTAGTCCAACCTCCCTGTCATGGGCAGGGACGCCTCTCAACTAAATCAAACTACTCAAGGCACTGTCTAGCTTGGCCTTGAACACTTCCAGGGAGGGGACAGCCACAATGTCTCTGGGCAGTTTATTCCGAAGTCTTGCCACCCTTGTACTGAAGAATTTCTTCCTAAAATCTAATCTAAATCTATTCTCCTTCAATTTAAACCCATTTCCCCTTGTCCTATCAGTCACTGCTCTAGCAAAAAGTCCCTCCACACCCTTCCTGTAGGTTCCTTCTGTGATTCTGTGATCCTTTCAGGTATTGGAAGGCAACTATCAGGTCACCCCGAAGTCTTCTCTTTTTAAGACTGAACAAACCCAGCTCCTGCAGCCTGTCCTTGTAGCAAAGGTTCTCCAACCCCTGGATCATCCTTGTGGCCCTCCTCTGAACACGCTCCAACAGATCTATGTCCCTCTTATGGTGGGGACACCAGAACTGGACACAGTAGTTGAGGTGAGGTCTCATATTCGAGGTGAGGTCTCAGGTATCTGATGCCCTGGGTGTTTTATAATGTTGGTTTTCCTGATTTACACCAGTGAGGGTGTTGGTCCCATGAGCTCCAACAATCCTGAAGTAATTCAGCTTATTAAACACCCATTTGCACTGTCCTAAGCATTAAACAATTGGTTTCTCAGCATATTTGAGTTGGAGGTTATCTTAATAATCCTGTGAACTATCCACCAGTCTCTGTTATCATCTCTACACTCCTGTGCTGCCTGCCTCGTGTCAACTCTGCATGGGGTTTACAAATAGATTTTGTTTCTTCTGCAGTTTTTCTTCTTTTTTTTTAATTTTTTTTTTTTTAATACTTTCCTTTCTCTCCCCCTCTCAAAGGAGTAAATTGGGCTCCTTACAATTTGTGCAGAGGCTCCTGTTGGCTGTGACAACACCTTTCTGTTGACTCATGCGTGATGAGTCCCATCCTTCCCCTGCCTCTTGTTCTGCCAAAGTCCCCAAGCAAAAACTCTTACTTGCCACAAAGGAATAGAATCATTATCTCAATTGAAAGAATTTCCTTTTCCAACCTCAACCACCACATCGATGGAGTTTCCTTATTGGTTTGTAGGGTTTGTAAGATGCACAGGAATGACCTGTTAGCTCCCCTCCAGCAGACCAGCACTGTACCACACACATATAGAGCAAAAACCCTGTCTGTCTTGATGATATTTTGATAAGGATGCTTAAGAGGGCTCCTAAAAAGCCCCCTAACCAGGTGGGTAAAGTGAGAGCTGAGGTTTTCTCACGTTCTTTTAGGTACCTGATGTTTCCACTACTGTACCAGGGATGGGAGAGATGCTCAGCACCACTGGAAATCCATCTCATGCTCCCCTCCCCAGGTCTGCAGCATCCTGGAGGAGGTGGACAGGGCAGGAATTCATATCCCTGTGCTTCAGATTCCTGCTGGAATCACACACACCAGGTCTGGGGACTGAAGTTGCACTTGCCCCTCTCTTTACAGGTTCTAGATCTGTTGCTGGATGTTTTACCAATCTCAGGAGATACGTGTTGAGGTTTTGCTCATGCAAAACCAGCTTCTTCTTTATATAGCTTAAAAAAAATGACTTCCCAGTGGAATTTGGGGGTTATCAAGACTCTGATAACTCTGGTTGGTTGGGATTACAGGTGAAACAGAGTGTAGCACTGGGGCAGACAAGGAGAGTCATAAAAAATGGACTCATCTCTCTTACAACCATCTCCCATACCATCTGAACAGTCTTTTTCTGACTTATGCTAGAGACATCTTTTACTTCTAGGATATAAGACATGCAAAGCAAATTCAATCAGCTTCAACCCACTTAGGAGCCCTTCAGCCGTTGCATTGAAATTTACCCTTGGGTTTCAAGATCGCCCTTAAAAAAAAAATAAATCAACAAAAACCCCTCTTTCCTAGTTCTAACCTGTCAAGAAGAGATTGATAAGAGGAGATTAATATCCTAAAATAGTAGCCTGGTAGTTTTGTAAAAACATGTCAGTGCAACTGTCTAAAGGACAAAAACATTTAATTTCCTACTGAGATGAGTTTGCTTTAGCAAGGTTGAGTTGCTTTACATCCTTGTCCTGGGTCTTGTCTATTATTGGGCAGAAGCCATCTTTAAGCTGATGAGGTTGCAGTGTGAAAAAAAAAAAGGAAAAAAACCCAAAAAAGGTAAATTATTATAGAACAAGAGCTATTAATTCCAGTTAAGGTGTGGAGGAAACTGGTGATGGATGGTGTAAAGTGACCAACCAAAGTCCATGTGCCCTCAGCAGAGGCAAAGACCTGGCTATCTGAGATGTTTTCAGCATCTTAAAGGCTCCAAATTTTAGTTCCCCGGAAAACGTGGCAGCGCTCCTGTGTAACTGCAAGACAAAAAACTCAGATTTCTTCGCCTGTGCCCTAATGTCATTACTTTCCCTCTTTTGCAGATCCGCATAATGACATTCACGGTCACAGACACACACACACACACACACACACAAAATACTTTATATATAAAGAAAATGAATCTGGCTTCAACCGGCTCTCGCCTCCTGCTGCAGTTACCTCCAGACCCCAGCTCGCCCAGGGTGAAATGAAAAGGGGAGTTAATGTAGCGGGGTCATTTCTCACTGCTGAATTGGTCAGCCATCTACGGAGCCAATTTCTGCAGCTTTTCAGTGGCGTGGCAGACCCCTGGGTAATATTTGCCTGAATAGAGCCTGTAAGTGTTTAAGCTGTATTGCCAGGAATGGCTGTTTTATCCTATGCATCTGAAATTTCAACCCATCAGACATGAAGCGGGTCAAGACTCTCACGCCATTGTGTGGATTATAGCGAACAGAACAGAATATGCTTGATAAAAGGGAGGACTTAAAAGAAATGCTTCTTTAGACCTGCAACTTTCAAGTCCCACAATGCATCAAAGACCCCTCGTATAGACTTTGAAAGGGGTGAAAGGCATTACCTAATATTTGGAGAAAATGAATAATAAAGCATCCCAAGTGTCTGGAAACTAATTTAGGAGTGCACATTGCACTGTATCGCCTCTGCAGGATTCTCTCCCCAGAAGAGTTACTAACAAAAGAATTTAAAAAAAAAAAAAAGGAAGAAGAAATTACATTTGGAGACCAACTTTTCTGCTGCAAAATTCCCCCCCCCCTTTTTTTTTTTTCCCCTGCTAAGAGTTACTTATGAAAAGATGAAATGCAGCGCACGCTGCAAACACCAGGTCTCAAATGCAGCATGGGAGCCTGTAAAGTTTCCCACCATTCCCTACCCCACCGCAGCCTTTTGTTCCTTCGTGTTGAAAGCACTGCTTGCAGGATGCTTGCAGGATGCTGAGGCACTACTTGCTCATGGACTTTAGTGATGTCTTAGGAAAAAAAAAAAATACATCAACCTATTTGTGTGTTCTCTGCTTTTGTTCCAGCAAAACCACCTTCAGGTAGAGTCAGGGCTGTTCTGTTGATGACCTGTTGATCTTTGCAGCAGGAGCTGAGAGCCTGGTAGTGTTATGTTATGTTTCTGGTATCACCAGGGATGCTGAAGGTGAAGTGGTGTCTGAGAAGTGATGTTTGGAGTCTGAGATACTTCTTGCCATCTCTTGTTCTCTTAGATGCAGTGGTTCCTCGGGTAGTGGTCTCCACAGACAGCAAGACTCCCACAATACTTGTGAGCTGCAGAGCTTGTGTGCATTCAGCTTCTGCCTTGTATCATGAGAGTGGGGGGTCAGGTCCAAGTGTATCTGAGGGGAGGTCCACCCCGTTGGGATTGGTGGGGTTGTAGTGACCTGGGATGTCTCTGGAAGCATGCAGAGGCATAACCTGCTCCAGACAACAGGGGTTTCCCCTGAGGATCAAATCCCCTGGCATGCCAGATTCTTCCAAGTCTCATAGAGGGTTGGGAGGTGAGGACAGATGAACATCCAGAGGATTTTGGGCAAGAAGGGCTCTGCTGTCCTCCTTGCCATGCCTGTGCCCACCTCTGCTGCACTTGTCACAACAAGCCCCGTTTTTGCAGAGATCAGTTAAATCTGACTGCTTTCTTATCTACTTCTCCCCCAGCCCAGGATTAATTGAGGCCAGGAGGGCAGGCAGGAGTGCTCAGGCAGTATTTACAAGAAGGGCATGTTAATGGGTCACTGGGGCCAGAATGAGAATGGAAATGATGGGCAGTGGGGAGGCTCTGCATCCCCCTTGACCCTGGGAGTGATTAAAACCTCAGCTTTGCATCCAAATTAATCCAAACTGGCCTCCTCCCCATTAAACTTCTGATGCTGTTTCAGGGGAACCTTCTGGCGTGGGAGAGTGGTAGAGTGTTGGGATAGGAGGTGGTGTCTTTTGAGTTGTCGGTCACTGCAAGGCGGGCGGATGGGAAGTGTTTAAGAAAATGTCGGGGTTTTCTTCCCTCATCAGAGCTCATCCCAGCATCCCTGTTAGGTTGGGCCTTGTTATTTTAGTAATCAGAACTATCAGAGAGTTGTGAGATTACCCATCTGTGGAAACATGCAAAGTCAGGTTGTGTGGGACTCTGAGCAACCTGCTTTAGTTTCAGATGTCTTTTCTCCCTGCAGGGAGATTGGACTAGATGACCTTGGAAAGTCCTTTCCAACCCAAACTAGTCTATGATTATATGATTCTGATTCTATTGCTCTATTCAGCATTTCTCTACTGCTTTCTTCATGAGCAGGGTGTGTTCAGTCACTAGCTTGAGCTGCTGATGATCTTATCCACAAAGCCCAGTCGGGAGATGAAGTACAAAAGGTGGTGTACAGGGGATGAGACACCCGTTCCCAATCCTTCCACTGCCTTCTTCCCTAACACTGGAGAACATCGCCTGCTGGTGAGCCAGGCTATGAAAGCCATCAGAAAAGAGGATAATATCTCATGGAAAGGGGATTTGGCAGCACTTCAAGGGGAGGTTCGTGCCCTGCCTTAACGATACATCAGTGTCCAGGGACCTTTTAGTCCCTGCTTGGGTTTTATGACCCATATTACTTCTCTTTTAATCTTTATTACTTCACTTTAGTTTTTGATACAGTGCTTGAAGCACCTCGGTGGGCAGAGACGGCTCCAACAGCACTAACAGTCACCTTGTGGCTTGACCTACATTGAAGTGAGGGGCAGAGGGGAGCTGGATGTGGGCTCATCAGCCCTTTAGGCAGGGTGGCTTCCTGCGTCAGCAGCCTTTGCCTGCCTGCCCACTGTTGCAAGCTGAAAAGTTTGTCTTGCTGGTCTCCTGTGCGAATGCAGCAGTGCCATGGGGATGGCTATGCCTGCTTGGTGACACCCTGGGCAGCCTCTTAAACTAGAGTTTGGGCAAAGAGTTGCCCTGAAAGTCGTGCAGCAGAAGAGCCAGAGCGTGGTCTGAGTTTCTTCTTGAGGTGAGGCTATGCAAAACTGATGGCTGTTTGGCTTAAGGTGCTGTTTGCACTGCTCTGTGTTGCTCTCCCCTGGTCTTCCAGCAGGACATGATCTTTTCCTCTGCAAGACAGCTTGTGCAAGGGTCTCTGGTCCATACTAGGGTTCTTGTGACATCTCTGAGCCAGGTAAGCAGGCAGCTGCTGGCTGGCCTCGGTTTCTTCCTGCCAGAAGATCAGATTATGTTTGCTTCTCTTCTGTGCATGTCATCTTTGCTGTAGTCCTGTTTCTGGTTTGCTGCCCACTGCAAAGAGATATGAAATCTCCTCTAATGTCACCGTGATATATAGAGGTAGTAAAATGTGTAAAAATATTAGGTTCCTCTGGGAAAATTTAACATCCCAGAAGCACAGAGGGTCATCCATGCTCTCCTGAGCTGGAGCCCTAAAGCCCAGTCCTCACAGGTCCACTGGTGGCTCTTGTCTCAGAATAGCTCTGGATAGGATGCACTGCCAGGGGAAGCAGAGGGAAAGGATTTATTTAGCTTGACTGGTAAGCTGGCATTTTCCAAGCTCTATGGTCATGGGGTGATTTCTGTTAAGGAGTCAGATGGGACAGGTTGGCACGGTGGTGTGAAGGGACACCTGCCCTGGCTGTCTCTTGGGGCTTCACTTCACACCAGCTGATAACCCATGTCATTTAGGAGAGGTTTTGCTCCTCAATGCTCTGCATTTCTGCCCAGTGCAGTGCTCCAGGACAGATCCAAACCCCACTGGCATTGGGAGAGCTTTTTTTTTTCTCTCTTGACTTCAGCTGCCTTCATCCTCCCAGAAAGATGTGACACAAGCTCATTGTAACAGTTTATTCCTGGTGACAAGCGCACCTTCCCCAGCGACCTTTCACACTGCCAAACAGAGGGAACGGGATGCTGGTCCCCTCCCAGGCAGCCCAAGAGCAGGGCTGTCAGAGCTGGGGAGCTTGCACGCCGTCAAGAGAAATCCTCCCTGCAGTACCCAAGGGACCCCAGTGCTGGTTCAAAAGGTTGTGAAGCACTGTCAGCTCCTGTTTGGGGCTGCTGCACTGAAGGAAGATCCTGCCAAGAAGGTCATAGGCTGAAACAGGCTGAATTTGAAGTGGTTGTGGTGTGAAATGATCTTCAGGTTTGTCAGCCCTGTCGGAATTTAACTCCTGGGAGGGCAGCCAGGAGCTGGGAGGTGGATGGGGTTGGGCAACCAGCCATCCAAGGATGGGTGTTCTTGCAGGTGACACACCTGGACCCTGTGCTTTCTCCAGCAAGGTGGTGCTCCACTTTAAACTGTAGCAAGGAGGAAATTATGAGTGGCTTGTAGTAAGGGAAGGAACACGGACATCAGCCGCAGTGTTGAGTTTGCCACCCTTTTGAGGTCCTTCTGATGGCAGCAGNGAGAGTATCCTGATATGAGAAAACAGTTTTCTTAGTAAGGAAAAAAAGCCATAACCAACCAACTTAATGCCCAGTTTATTCTGGTGGAGCAGAGACAATCCAAGAACCTCACTTTTGGTTTTGCAGTTCATGGGTATTTTTTGCATTCACACCCGATTTTTCTTTTACTGAAAATTTGGCATCCCATTTTGCCCTGGGAACTGGTAAATCTGAGGTGTTTACATCCTTTCTGGCCATGCCAGAGCAGACAACATCAGTGTGGTTGGGAATGGCAGCCCGCATTTCATCACCTACCAGAGGTCCCATCCGTCAGTGGGAGCTGAATCCTTCTACTGTGCTAACAAAATTATTTATTTTGACCTGTCATTAAGGGTATTCATACAGCAGGGTGAAAGGTGGGGATGATCTATGCTTTGTGAGCTTTACAAGCCCATTCTGTATTTGTCTCGGCGCTCAAGGAGCGGTAAAGAGCTCTGTGCTCGCGCCTGTTATGATAAGTGAGTTTNGATAACCCATGTCATTTAGGAGAGGTTTTGCTCCTCAATGCTCTGCATTTCTGCCCAGTGCAGTGCTCCAGGACAGATCCAAACCCCACTGGCATTGGGAGAGCTTTTTTTTTTCTCTCTTGACTTCAGCTGCCTTCATCCTCCCAGAAAGATGTGACACAAGCTCATTGTAACAGTTTATTCCTGGTGACAAGCGCACCTTCCCCAGCGACCTTTCACACTGCCAAACAGAGGGAACGGGATGCTGGTCCCCTCCCAGGCAGCCCAAGAGCAGGGCTGTCAGAGCTGGGGAGCTTGCACGCCGTCAAGAGAAATCCTCCCTGCAGTACCCAAGGGACCCCAGTGCTGGTTCAAAAGGTTGTGAAGCACTGTCAGCTCCTGTTTGGGGCTGCTGCACTGAAGGAAGATCCTGCCAAGAAGGTCATAGGCTGAAACAGGCTGAATTTGAAGTGGTTGTGGTGTGAAATGATCTTCAGGTTTGTCAGCCCTGTCGGAATTTAACTCCTGGGAGGGCAGCCAGGAGCTGGGAGGTGGATGGGGTTGGGCAACCAGCCATCCAAGGATGGGTGTTCTTGCAGGTGACACACCTGGACCCTGTGCTTTCTCCAGCAAGGTGGTGCTCCACTTTAAACTGTAGCAAGGAGGAAATTATGAGTGGCTTGTAGTAAGGGAAGGAACACGGACATCAGCCGCAGTGTTGAGTTTGCCACCCTTTTGAGGTCCTTCTGATGGCAGCAGAGTGGTAGGGATACCTCCCTCCATAAGTCTATCTACACAGCTTCCAGAACATGGGCATCCTTCCCTGTGCACGTAGGTACTTCCCTTCCTCCTCAACAGATCTGATATTTACTCATGTCAACAGTAGAGTTCCTTGGCGCAGGATGAATCCTGTTGTTCTTGTCTCTTCCATCAGCATTTTATTGAAAACATAAGCAGCTCATGAGTACTCCTGCTTCAGGTTTCCTTATCAAAACACTCATAAAAAAAAAGAGAATACCAAAAGTAGTAGAGCCCAGGGAAAAAAAAAATAAAAAAGGGGGGGGGGGGAAAAAAANCATTCACACCCGATTTTTCTTTTACTGAAAATTTGGCATCCCATTTTGCCCTGGGAACTGGTAAATCTGAGGTGTTTACATCCTTTCTGGCCATGCCAGAGCAGACAACATCAGTGTGGTTGGGAATGGCAGCCCGCATTTCATCACCTACCAGAGGTCCCATCCGTCAGTGGGAGCTGAATCCTTCTACTGTGCTAACAAAATTATTTATTTTGACCTGTCATTAAGGATATTCATACAGCAGGGTGAAAGGTGGGGATGATCTATGCTTTGTGAGCTTTACAAGCCCATTCTGTATTTGTCTCGGCGCTCAAGGAGCGGTAAAGAGCTCTGTGCTCGCGCCTGTTATGATAAGTGAGTTTTGGAAGAGGTTTTCTGTCTGATAGTCCATCTAAAACTGTGGGGAAATGCCATTCTAAAGGCTGTTAAAACACAATTGCTCACTGATTTACACAGTCGAGGAGTGCCTCTTTAGCAGGAGATGTATGCCGAATAAAAGCGGTTCAAGTGGTGCTTTTAATAAATAGATAATGGAATGACATTTTATCTTCTGCTTTAATCCGTTATGTTACCGTACGGCAGCATATCCCCCCGGTAGATTCTGAGATAGAGGGAACTGAAAGTCAAACCACTTTCTTTGTATCTCTCTCACACGCTGGGGAAAAGCACTGGGTTCGCAGTGCTTGCAAACTGGGATTTTTTTAGGTGTTTTTTATTTATTTTTTTTTTTGTGGTTGAGCAGTAATGGGTGGGTTTGGTTGGGTCCCACCAGGCTGGTGTGCAGTGGTGGGCACTGATCAGTCACAGACTATGTCAAGTTGCAAGAGACCCAAGATCGAGTCCTATTCCCTGCTTCTCTTAGGACCACCAAAAGCAAAGCCATATGAATGTCATTTTGGGCATTATGGAGAAGTTCTTTACCATGAGGGTTGTGGAACACTGGAAAAGCTTGCCCAGGGAGGTCCCATCTCTGGTGAGATTCAAGGTCAGGCTTGATGATGCTCTGAGCAACCTGATATAGTCAAGGATGCCCCTGCTCCCTAGTTGCAGGGGGGTTGGATGAGATGGTCTTTGGAGGTTCCTTCCAACCTGGGGCATTCTGTGGCTCTATAAAGAGTGTTGTCCTGACACTGTTTGAACTCTGACAGGCTTGGTGCCATCACCACTCACCTGAAGACCCCATTCCAGTGACCAACCACCCTCTCAGTAAAGAACTTTTCCTAACGTCCAGCCTGAACTTCTCCTGATGCAGCTTCATTCCATGATGCCTTTGGCCATGAGTCTGTCACCTGGGTGTCACTACAGCATTGCTGGGTAGCAGTGCTCATGCTTCATGTCTCCAGTGCCATGTGGGGTCTCCTCCAGCTCATTGCTTTCATGGAGTTTGGTTGGGAAGGGTGTGGAGCCATGGTGAAGAAGGTGGCTCCTCTCCAAGCCCTCGAACTTTCCTGAAGGCTGCAGCTCACTGGGGTTGATTGCCATGGAGCTCAGCAAGCAGTTGGCCTCTGATTTAGGGAAGAAACATTTAGGGGAGAAACAGGACACTTTGAGAAGCAGGAAAAAGGTAATTTATCCTGTCACTGCTCATCCATGCTAATTCATTGTTTCCGTTGAAAACCCAGCACTTAGCTGCTTCATGAATGAACTTAGTGTTTGTGTCTCCAAAAACAACTTGGTCTGGTGAAAATAAGAGCTTCTTTCACCTCCTGTCTCCTCTTCCATGCCTTTGTCCCCCTTGATTTCTTCTGCTTGAATTTTTCCTGCTTCAGTGGCAGTCTGGATTGTCCCCATTGAGTAGGCCTGAAGCTTGGGTGCTGAAATCACAGACTAGTTTGCATTGGAAGAGACCTTTCAAGGTCATCTTGTCCAATGCCCCTGCAGGGAGCAGGGCCATCTGCAACTAGAGCAGGTTGCTCAGAGCTCGGGCCAACCTCCCCTGGGATGGTGCCAGGGATGGGGCAGCCCCCACCTCTCTGGGCAGCCTGTGCCAGGCTCTCCCCACCCTTAGTTTAAAAAAATTCATACTGGGGCATATTCAGTGAGCTCAGACGACCCCTCTGTGGGTAAGATTTGCTGAGCTGAGACTGAAGAGGCTCTCACAAGCCAAAAGGGATAGGAAAACTTGAAGGAGAGGTTTGGAGAGAGCCAAGTGACCCAGTTGCACAGCAGTTGGGGTATCAAGGAGGAAGAGGGGTGGGTGGGGAGCTGCAGATAGATCTGGGAGGCTTTGAGTGGGGGTCAGTGGGGTTGGAGGGTGACCTGGATGCTGTGATGGGACCAAGAGGCTGCCCAGCTGTGGTATTTCTGGTGAGTAAACCCTCTGCCAGTGATGGCCCAGGTGTGAGGGCAGATGGAGTGGAAAAGCTGTTTCTGCTGAGTGGTAGCTGGTCTCCTAATGCAGTTTAGCAGCTGGAATTGAGGAGACCTGGCAGCACGTCAATAGTGAGCTCTCTGAGGACCATCTGTGAGCGAAGGGCAATGAGAACAATTACCAGCAAAAGGAAAAAACACAGAGAGAGAGAGACTGGAAAAGGCTGGGAGGGAGGCATATAGCCAAGCAGAGGCAGAGAAAAAAAGGGGATCTCTAAGCTCAGGAGTGGTCAGAGAAAATAATTAGATGTTTCTGATCTCTCCCTCTCATACCACAAGGAAGCAGCCATTTCCATGAGAAAAATCCTCTCCCACCAGTCTGGGTCACAGAATCATAGAATCCTTTTGGTTGGAAGAGACCTTTAAGGTCATTGAGTCCAGTTGTTAACCCAGCACTGCCAGGGCACCATGAAAACATGACCCTGAGCACATCTACAGCTCGGCTCAGTGTTGGGTCTGCAAAACTCACTGCTGCAGGATGGGAACTGAACACTCAAAGAAGACTTAGATGTTGTTTGGGAACATCAAGAGCTGTATATTATCAGGGAGACTTGGGAGCTAAAAGAGGGACTAGATGCCCCTATTCAGAGTTTAAAACAATATTGAGGTGTCTGGGGTTGAGAGAACACCTTTCTGGAGGCACAGGTGGGGTTTGGTGCATCAGCCTGTTGGTTTGGGGATGTTGAGGGCAATTGATGGACCGTGGATTTGACCTAAAGCTGTAACACTAGGTTTCTTTGGCTCTGAAGATCATTGCTGGCCTTGTCCACGAAGCTTTGTTGCTGGGGATCCTGCCAGCAGGGAGAGTAGCTTTGAAGCATTTCCCAGAATAGGGATGAAACCAAGAAAAGCGATTTCCTGAGAGCAATCTGGATGGTCCGTTTGGTACTCCCAAAAAGGCTGGTGTGATGGCACAGCACCAAGGAAGGCTGTAAAAGAGGGAAGAGGAGTAATCAAAGTATAAGGTGATTAATACTCAAGTGAAATAGCAGCAGGGAAGGTCTCAAGGGAGGGAGAATGTCTGGCAGGGCTCCATAAGGGAGGGTTAGCAAAGGAAGGCTGGATGTCAAACAGGGAAGTAATGAAGGTCAAGCAGTACCACAGAATCACTGTGGTTGGAAAGGACCTTTCAGATCATCAAGTCCAACCATTATCTAAATCTACCAACGCCACTACTACACCATCTCCTTAAGTTTGTATCTTGGTGTCTTTTAAATACATCCAGGGGTGGCAACTCAACTACTTCCCTGGGCAGCCTGTTCCAGGCCTTTCACAGAATCACAGAATCACAGAAATTAGGGGCTGGAAGGGACCTAGAAGATCATCTAGTCCAACCGCCCTGCCTGAGCAGGATCATCTAGACCAAGTCTCTCAGGAACAGATCCAGGCAGGTCTTAAGTGTCTCCAGAGATGGAGACTCCACAACCCCCCTGGGCAGCCCCTTCCAGAGCTCTGTCACCCTCACTGAGAAAAAGTTCTTTCTTGTGTTGACCNTCATCTTGGTGGCCCTGCGTTGGACTCTCTCCAGCAAATCTCTATCTTTTTTGAACTGGGGTGTCCAAAACTGGACACAGTACTCGAGGTGGGGTCTAACCCTAACCCTTTGGTATAGACGTTTTTCTTCATGTCCAATCTAAACCTTCAGAAGAAGAACATTGAGGCACTGGAGCATGTCCAAAGAAGAGCAAAAAAACTGGTGAAGGGTCTTGAGCACATGTCTTATGAGGAGCAGTTGAGGGACCTGGTGTTGTTTAGCCTGGAGAAAAGGAGGCTTAGGGGACACCTTATTGCTTTCTATGGCTACTTGGAGGTCACAGAGAGGTGGGACTTGCCTGTTTAACCCAGCAACAGATGATGTAACAAGGGGAAATGGATTCAAGCTGCACCAGGGGAGGTTTCAATTGAGTATCAGGAAGAACTTGTGTGCTGAGTGGGTTCTCAGGTGTTGGAATGGGCTGCCCAGGCCAGTGGTGGAGTCCCCATCCCTGGAGGTGTTTAAGAGCTGATTAGATGGGGTGCTCAGGGAGATGGTTTAAGGGGTACACTTGGTAGTGTTAGTTGATGATTGGACTAGATATTCTTAGACCCAGACACCATCCATCTCCAAAAGCTGTTCTGCTGGAGAAACTGACATCTCAAGGCATAGAGAGATGGGCTCTTTGAAGGGTTAAAGCCTGGCTGGATGGCCAAGCCCAGAGAGCTGTGGTGAAAGGAGCTAAAAATCCAGTTGGTGACTGGTCACAAGTGTTGTTCTCCAGGGCTTAGTTTTGGGGTTGTTCTTGTTTAATGTATTGATGAGGGGATCGAGTGCACCTCCAGCAGGTTTGCAGATGACCCCAGACTGGGTCTGCAGAGGGATCTGGAATGTGTTGGATCAATGGGCTGAGGTTCAACAAG
>VYZU01011266.1:0-12908 GCA_013401355.1 Ceyx cyanopectus
ATAGTTTTCAGTGTCCTCCTTTCACTGGCTTTTTAGGTACAAGATCCAGGAACAATCAAATGAAGGCAGCTGGAGTCAGGTTCAAGAAAAATGTGAGACTTCGGGTAGTTACTTGAGGAATTCATCACTGAAGGATCGTGAAGATGTTAAAAGTATATATATGGGTTACATAGAAGACTGGATGATTTCATGAAACAAATTCATGTAGAGGATTACGTAACACAGACAAATCATATCTAGCAAAGAAAAACTGTGCAGTGAAAGTGCTTGGAGTCTGGGAGACTACTACAAATAATGATAATAAAATTAGTTGCAAATTTTCTGTTAATTTTAACATTGGTTTTTTTCTTATTTTTACTTACTATTGTACAGGTTTTAATCCACCAGAGTTTATGATTTCACTGTGATACTTCACACAAGTAATAAGATTTACATACTCTATACTTAGGAAATCAACATTACTTCTACAGAAAGTACCAGAAACATTTTTACAGCACTGTGAAACCTACAACTTATCAAGATCAGCTGACACTNATGATTAATAGGCTATAGTGCTTTTAAATTGACGTGTTATTATTTCTGCCTAAAAGCCTACCAAAAGAAAATCTTTCTGGATAATGAACAAAGTGAAAAATACTGGCACAGTCTGAATCAAATTGTATTTACTACTAAACTCTAAGAAAATAATTTCACAGTAGGAGCTGCATCTAAGTTCGGATAGTGTCAGGACTGTCAGCTCCATGCCCAGAAGTTGTTGGCTGTTAAGATATCTACACCTCCTGGGAGTCTCTAAACTCGTGAGGAAAGGAACTGCATCTGGATGACTACAAATTTTCCATGTCTGGTAAATTCCCATTATGGTTAAATTCACAGCTCTCATTTGCTCATGGTGGCACAGAAAACATATTTGGCTTAAGAACTGGACTCACATATTTAATGATCATGTAAGCAAGTGCAGAAGTAAATATTCCCAGCCAATGAGCTACAGCTAACTCTGTGTGTACACAGAAGGCTTTAATGGGCTGTATTCCTGACCTCCAGATAGCTTTCTTCTTTCACTTTCACTCAACTTTCACTTCTTTCACTCAACAGAACAAAAATTATCTTTTAACACGTCTCAGTCCCATAGNTATTTCCATTGCCCAGTTTAATCTATCTGTTCAAGTAGAGTATATTAATTTTAAAAGATCTGTTTCAATTCTTCAACTGTTTTCTTTGGATTCTCTCCTACTCAACTGCCAAGACCCAGTATAGAACTTTGTCTGTTTTGTTTCTTCTTCATCAGCTGGAGAATATTCTTCAGAATAAATTAGATTAAGAATTTTCTATGACTCATTTGATTCTCAAAAGTTGCCAGGAGTACTAGAGTTCAGCAATTGCATGATACTACATAGCTGACTTTTGATGTCACTCAGATAATGTTATTTAAGGCTCCAGTGGTATTATATTTTATTTTCTTTATGCTTTCCCAGGCAATGTTAAGCACATTCTCATGTACCCTTTGATTTCTTTCATGTGAAATCTCCAAGACTGCATACAGTAAAATGTTCCACCCTCTACTGTCAACACTCCAGTAAGCCATTTTGTCCCACCCCTCATACCATCCTCTGATTTTGAATGCTGCCAAAATATCAAAGGCATTATGACTACTCAGCAGGTGAAGTAATAGTGCAGATGAAGTCAGTGGCAAAGTAAACGTTGACTTAGCTGGGTAGGGGATAACTTAAAGTTAATGAAATAAATCTTTGCAGGGCTAGGGTTAAGGAAAAAAAGCAAGTGATGGAACAATTTATTTCAAGATTTTTGGCTCACTGTGATCTGGCTTTACTGTACCACTCAATGTTGTACTTCAAGTCATCTCTTCCCTCTTCAGCAAGCCATGATTTCTCTACTCTTAAAAGCTCTTTGAAATCTCTTCAGTATCTGTCTGTTCCCTGTTGTGCTTTCTCCTATTCTGTATGGATTATTTAAAAAAATTCTTAATCTTTTGGAATTGAACAGCTGTTATATCTTATTTTAAATTGGTCTTAATTCATTGTCAGCAGTCTAGAGGAATTAAGCTATAAGTACGTAGGATTTCTCACTCTGTAAATTAATTTCACAGCCTCTAGTATACATGAAGACAATTTGATGATGAAGTTATTGAAGGCTATTAAGTTTCTTAAGGCTATTAAGTTAAACTGAAAGCTATTCAGCTTCTTTGCATTGGCATTCAAGGTTTAGACAGCTGGAAGAGGAATCCAAATGCACTTAGGAGTGTCTATGTTCCAACAGTGAGAGACAGACCATGTGAATTTTTTTTTTATGACACAGTAAAAGAATTATAATGCTTAAAAAAATGAATATATTACTATATATATATACAAAAACAAACAAACAAACAAACCAAGTAGTATCCTATTAAAGAACTGTAAAAAGATGTCTGTTGAAAACCTATCATCCAATTAATGAAGAAAAGAGCCTACTTTATGGAACTCAGCAAAAACAGTCTGTGCTTTATCTCTGTTCTTCAGAACAGCTGCTACTGACTAAACTAGCAAATCTATTTTGTTTTTGGCTATCATTTTAACTTCTGACCCTCATTTCTGGCAATCTAGGTCAAATTCTTTCATTTTATTAATTTCGTCTTGGTATTAGCACTTGACCTTATTTGATCTGGGAAGTTACTAGTTCCACTGCATAAATTATTAGCTGGCACTCAAAGGAACTGGATAAATTATATACAGATTATATATATTAATGATTAACAAGTCAGGATTCATTTAACCTTTCTTGGCCACAATTCTGAAAACCTGAAAATACTGGGTTTTTTAAGCATATGTGATGAAGATTGGAAAAGCTTGTGACTAACTCAGACATGGTTATCTAGAGAAATCAAAGGGATTAACTGGATTTGTTCCATCTTGTTCCTTTACGCTCAGGTCACCCTGTGCAGCTACTTCACAGGTCTGGGTAAAAAAGGGGCTTCTTCTTCATTGTTTTGTTGGCAGGTGATGAGATGATAAGAGATGATCAGAAGTTTAGGGAAAGAAGGTGAAATGTTGGTTATGTGTTTCCTGTTTATGTCAACAGAGGTTATTGAATGGGTATTTCAAGTAACTGATCTTCTGAATCAATCAGCATGGACCATATTGAGGTTCATGTCAGAGGGATACTGAAACTCTCAGGTCAGGCCGATGTTTTCTAGATTGGCCTAGATGATATATAACACTTACTCTAAAATCTCCCTTTCCACTGGGCCTATATCCTCCTTTATTCCCGTAACAGTTTTTACAGTAGAGTGCAGATCACAAAACACAAACAGCTCCCAGGCTTCTGCCACTGCAGTGACTTTGTGAAATAACCAGCAAGACCCTGAAGGATCAATTAATCGCCTTTTGGTTTTATATCATGTACACTATCGTCTATACACACAGAAGCAGGTTTCTGATGAAGTTTAAAAGCAGTATAGCAAAACAGCATCCTGCCTCCTTTCAGAAATTTTCCCTGACAGCTACCATGTGCAGTTCATCTAAGGATCAAACAGTTAAAAATTTTATTGTTAGAGTTACATGAATATGATTAATAGGCTATAGTGCTTTTAAATTGACGTGTTATTATTTCTGCCTAAAAGCCTACCAAAAGAAAATCTTTCTGGATAATGAACAAAGTGAAAAATACTGGCACAGTCTGAATCAAATTGTATTTACTACTAAACTCTAAGAAAATAATTTCACAGTAGGAGCTGCATCTAAGTTCGGATAGTGTCAGGACTGTCAGCTCCATGCCCAGAAGTTGTTGGCTGTTAAGATATCTACACCTCCTGGGAGTCTCTAAACTCGTGAGGAAAGGAACTGCATCTGGATGACTACAAATTTTCCATGTCTGGTAAATTCCCATTATGGTTAAATTCACAGCTCTCATTTGCTCATGGTGGCACAGAAAACATATTTGGCTTAAGAACTGGACTCACATATTTAATGATCATGTAAGCAAGTGCAGAAGTAAATATTCCCAGCCAATGAGCTACAGCTAACTCTGTGTGTACACAGAAGGCTTTAATGGGCTGTATTCCTGACCTCCAGATAGCTTTCTTCTTTCACTTTCACTCAACTTTCACTTCTTTCACTCAACAGAACAAAAATTATCTTTTAACACGTCTCAGTCCCATAGTGCACACAAATACCTCTATATATGTAAATATACATATTTGTTCTTCTGTTATGTGTGTATATAATGGTATGTGTTTTATACGTATATACACACAAAATATAAAAAACTGTAAACATATTTTGGCACAGAGTACATTTTGGGCATCCATAAATGTGTAAATCTGTCAGATAATGGATACAGACACTACTATTTCCTTCAAAATTAACAAAAGATAAACAGAATTACTGACTTTTCCTATAAAACCTTGTTGTGAAATGCCCACTTGGGAAATTAGCTCTACTGCAGTGTTTTGAACTATTATTCAGAAAGGTTACTGTGATGTCAGAAGACATAAATTGAAGTTGAGGAAACTGAACAAAAATTTTGATGACTGCTTCATAACACACCTAGTTTCACAGTTGGCATAAGTAAACATTAAAACAAAACATGCTACCTTATGTACAATGAAATATATGTGATCTACTGGAAGTAAGAATAACAGCTTGAACATCTTGAATATGTAATAGTACACCAGAGTTTTGATTATCACAGAGACTTCCAAGTCTGTTTGGTTGGGGTTTTTGTTTTGTTTTGTTTTTGGTTTGGGTTTTTTTTTTAATTTTTGATGTGCTATAATCTTGAAATGCCAATCTGTTTTCTGGCAACTCTACAAAAAAAACCCCTCTTCAGAATGGTTCCTAAATGTTTTGCAAGCTATTAAAAAAGAGGCTTTGTTTAAAAACTACATGTATCATTGCCTACTGAATTTTCATTCTTAAAGCCAATTTCCCAGCAACAGAAAGATGCAGGAATTCTTGTAATGAGATGCAGTGATATTTTAATCCTTGTCAACTACAGCAGTACACTTAAAGCAAAGATACACTGCTTCCCTCCATGAAAAGACTCAATATATAGGAGTCTGTGAACTGCAACAGAAAAAATGTTTAGATAGAAAATGAAGAAAACAATGTAGAGCCATTCCAACACTATACAGAGTTGCACCATGACAATGATGGCAAATAGATTAATTTTTTTATTTTTCAAAATACTCAAAAGAAGCAAGACATTGGACTATATATTCTTCCCAGTTATGTTTTTCATAAACTGCTAAAATATTGAGAAGAAACAAGAAGCTGACAGAGCATTATAATTCTCCTGGAACCAAGGGGGCAAAGTTCCAAAATTACATCTTCCATCGGAACCAATGCATGTATTATTAATGAGAAGGCTTCATTTTCTATTTNAGTTTAGGGAAAGAAGGTGAAATGTTGGTTATGTGTTTCCTGTTTATGTCAACAGAGGTTATTGAATGGGTATTTCAAGTAACTGATCTTCTGAATCAATCAGCATGGACCATATTGAGGTTCATGTCAGAGGGATACTGAAACTCTCAGGTCAGGCCGATGTTTTCTAGATTGGCCTAGATGATATATAACACTTACTCTAAAATCTCCCTTTCCACTGGGCCTATATCCTCCTTTATTCCCGTAACAGTTTTTACAGTAGAGTGCAGATCACAAAACACAAACAGCTCCCAGGCTTCTGCCACTGCAGTGACTTTGTGAAATAACCAGCAAGACCCTGAAGGATCAATTAATCGCCTTTTGGTTTTATATCATGTACACTATCGTCTATACACACAGAAGCAGGTTTCTGATGAAGTTTAAAAGCAGTATAGCAAAACAGCATCCTGCCTCCTTTCAGAAATTTTCCCTGACAGCTACCATGTGCAGTTCATCTAAGGATCAAACAGTTAAAAATTTTATTGTTAGAGTTACATGAATATGATTAATAGGCTATAGTGCTTTTAAATTGACGTGTTATTATTTCTGCCTAAAAGCCTACCAAAAGAAAATCTTTCTGGATAATGAACAAAGTGAAAAATACTGGCACAGTCTGAATCAAATTGTATTTACTACTAAACTCTAAGAAAATAATTTCACAGTAGGAGCTGCATCTAAGTTCGGATAGTGTCAGGACTGTCAGCTCCATGCCCAGAAGTTGTTGGCTGTTAAGATATCTACACCTCCTGGGAGTCTCTAAACTCGTGAGGAAAGGAACTGCATCTGGATGACTACAAATTTTCCATGTCTGGTAAATTCCCATTATGGTTAAATTCACAGCTCTCATTTGCTCATGGTGGCACAGAAAACATATTTGGCTTAAGAACTGGACTCACATATTTAATGATCATGTAAGCAAGTGCAGAAGTAAATATTCCCAGCCAATGAGCTACAGCTAACTCTGTGTGTACACAGAAGGCTTTAATGGGCTGTATTCCTGACCTCCAGATAGCTTTCTTCTTTCACTTTCACTCAACTTTCACTTCTTTCACTCAACAGAACAAAAATTATCTTTTAACACGTCTCAGTCCCATAGTGCACACAAATACCTCTATATATGTAAATATACATATTTGTTCTTCTGTTATGTGTGTATATAATGGTATGTGTTTTATACGTATATACACACAAAATATAAAAAACTGTAAACATATTTTGGCACAGAGTACATTTTGGGCATCCATAAATGTGTAAATCTGTCAGATAATGGATACAGACACTACTATTTCCTTCAAAATTAACAAAAGATAAACAGAATTACTGACTTTTCCTATAAAACCTTGTTGTGAAATGCCCACTTGGGAAATTAGCTCTACTGCAGTGTTTTGAACTATTATTCAGAAAGGTTACTGTGATGTCAGAAGACATAAATTGAAGTTGAGGAAACTGAACAAAAATTTTGATGACTGCTTCATAACACACCTAGTTTCACAGTTGGCATAAGTAAACATTAAAACAAAACATGCTACCTTATGTACAATGAAATATATGTGATCTACTGGAAGTAAGAATAACAGCTTGAACATCTTGAATATGTAATAGTACACCAGAGTTTTGATTATCACAGAGACTTCCAAGACTGTTTGGTTGGGGTTTTTGTTTTGTTTTGTTTTNTGGCAAATAGATTAATTTTTTTATTTTTCAAAATACTCAAAAGAAGCAAGACATTGGACTATATATTCTTCCCAGTTATGTTTTTCATAAACTGCTAAAATATTGAGAAGAAACAAGAAGCTGACAGAGCATTATAATTCTCCTGGAACCAAGGGGGCAAAGTTCCAAAATTACTTCTTCCATCGGAACCAATGCATGTATTATTAATGAGAAGGCTTCATTTTCTATTTTGTGACATTTCAGATTGGTGTGCTAGAATTTCAAATTACTGTGGCCATTACTATCATCTTAAATTTACCTGCAATCTTCAAATTTCTCTAAGCCCTAAGTACACATAGAGTTGCAATCTAAAGCAAATAAGTATGCAAACAAATCAAAAAGCAGGCAGCTTGTGTGATTTTAGGAAGGATATGCAAAAGCTTTCGGAAGTGTTTTTGAATGGAGCATATTTGGCTATAAAACAGGTTTGTTAAATGACTGCTACCTATACAATAAAAGCACATAATAAAAAGCAGTTTCCTCAGACAGCAATAATAAATAAAAGAAATCAAATAATGAGTTGCATCTCTGTGAGCCAAAGTAACACTTCCAAAGGAAAGCTTTTCTAAAAGATTTTCTTAAAGCTTTTTTGTTGTGAGTTGTTGATTGGTTCAAGTAATTTTTGTTGTAGGCTTTGTTTTTTTCAGCACAAATGTTTAAGTAAAGAGTGTTAAAATAATAATCAGGAGTCAAATAGACAAGAAAACACTAATGGAATAAAATGACCAAAGTGTTATTTTGTGACAGTATATTGTCCAGCAAGTATACTTGTGTCCAGGAGATAAGCAAGCATTCAAATACATCTATTATCTAACAGTCAACAGGAATATCATGGTGAATATGAGCATGAGGTGACCTATTTGAATGTGCTAGTGTCTCTCAGAAGAGTCATGGTCTTCATTGTCCATTATTTATATGACTGCTTTGAAATGAAAACACCTACTGTTTTGTCCATTTTTGTTCTGAAATGTCAGCTTATTTCTCTCCTCATCTAAGTCTCACTTATAACCTTGCTACCTTTCACCAAGTCACCAATACCTTGGTTTTAAGAGAAGCCTGGTTGTGTACTATCACTCAGAATTATTATTATGGTTCTTCCTGAAAATAAAGACCCTTATATGTAGGCTTTGAGTAGAGCAGGATACACTGTACTTCATTACTCATTTCTTTGGTGTAACTTGCAGTGCCCTGAAGAACTACAGAATCTTTGAGGACTGACCAGCTAATGAGTTCCTTGAACATGTCAATCTCATCAGACAGACTTGCAGACTCATACATACTTCTGACCTAAACCTCTCCTTAGAGTTAGGTAGTTGGTTATTCCCCAAAGACCCTGGCTCTTCATAACACTAAAGTAAAATGAAATCCTCTTCAGTGCCATCAAGAGATCACCCACATACTTAACTTGCTTAACTTACTGAGCGAGTGGGAAATTTCATCTTAATAAGGGACAAGAGTGAACGCACAAGAGCACATACATNGTGCACACAAATACCTCTATATATGTAAATATACATATTTGTTCTTCTGTTATGTGTGTATATAATGGTATGTGTTTTATACGTATATACACACAAAATATAAAAAACTGTAAACATATTTTGGCACAGAGTACATTTTGGGCATCCATAAATGTGTAAATCTGTCAGATAATGGATACAGACACTACTATTTCCTTCAAAATTAACAAAAGATAAACAGAATTACTGACTTTTCCTATAAAACCTTGTTGTGAAATGCCCACTTGGGAAATTAGCTCTACTGCAGTGTTTTGAACTATTATTCAGAAAGGTTACTGTGATGTCAGAAGACATAAATTGAAGTTGAGGAAACTGAACAAAAATTTTGATGACTGCTTCATAACACACCTAGTTTCACAGTTGGCATAAGTAAACATTAAAACAAAACATGCTACCTTATGTACAATGAAATATATGTGATCTACTGGAAGTAAGAATAACAGCTTGAACATCTTGAATATGTAATAGTACACCAGAGTTTTGATTATCACAGAGACTTCCAAGACTGTTTGGTTGGGGTTTTTGTTTTGTTTTGTTTTTGGTTTGGGTTTTTTTTTTAATTTAGTTTTTGAGATTTTTCACAATTCCTATCAGNATTCTAGTTCTGTGTGGCTCAGTGTAGTCAGCAACCTCCCTGTGCAGCCACAAAACACATCTTGACCCAGACTGTAGCTATTTAAAACTCTGTATTACGCTTGTAAGACAGCATCTCCAGGAGAGCTGCAGTGTGCCACAGACAATACTGTGCCTGGCTCCAGAACTCCCACAGACTGACTGAGGCAGGCCTGCTTCTGCAGTGCCTCTCTGCACACTTTTTTTTGTCATTTAGAATTGCTTGGGCAAGTAGCATTTCCTAAATCTTCCATTCTTGGTGTTCTTCTCCAGAGTGTGCCTTTGTGCAGAACTCATGCCAGCTTGGCTGTCTGAAAGCAACTGAGAGCCTGTAACTCAAGAACCCCCACCCCCAGCAGAAAACAGCAACACGAGCAACCATGCCACTGGAATGGTTCCAGGCAGATTTCTGTATGCCAGCTTGGCTACAAGACTGTAAACATTACTCTGTGCCTTAAGCATGAGCATGATCCTGAGGGCACTCATCCCTTTTTGACTTAAGGACTGGACCATAACAGTGAAATCCCTCTTAAGTTTGCTGTCAAGAGGAAGAAGAGAAGCAAAACTGCCCCAAGGGAGATGGACACAGCAGTTCTGTTTCAGACACCGGTAGGGATCTACAGTGTCCAAAGCCTTCAGTCTCACCTGTATTTTACACATGATACTGTTCTGGGATTAACCACTTCTCAGAAATGAGAGCCAAAGCACAGACATCTGTTTTTGAAAAAAAAGATGCTGATGGTACTAACAAAGACTTTGCAGTAAGCCAGGGGTTTCAGCTTTGCTTCTCAGAAATAATGCTCTCCCCACAGAGGTGTTCTCCTCTCTGAGATGACCACTGGGGCAGTAGCTGAAGGTCACTTCTTACAGGAGATTTCTTTCTCCTTATTAATGCAGTGGTTGGCTTATTCTATCACTGCCTGATGAGAGGAAGAAGTCTTACAGAGGAGTCAGAGTGAAATGAGAGGGTCTTACTCAACGATCCCAAGTATAAATATAGCAACTCCAGGGTGAATTCCTCCCAGTTTTACACCACTGTATCCAAAGTCATCCTTTCACTCAAGCAAGGCATTTTATAGAGGAGAATAAGGCAGAAGTGCTGTTTAATTGCCAGAGGCCATTTGTGCAGTGCCCTGACATTCTGTTCTATTGTATGACATGTGAAAATCACCCAGCTTGATATAGCAAGTACATATTTTTGTAGTACTTGCTGGGTTTTCTGACCATTTGCATTCAGTGCGAGATATTTTAGGATAAAATAGTACATCTATTTAAATTTTAAGCAGTGGCTGCAGCCTCTGTACAAACATTTCAGGACTTTTTTGTCTTACCAAGAGTAAAATGGTGGTGGAAGATGGCTCCTTTGCTCTTTCCAGGATGAAAGAGGCAGGGAGAACTAGTCAAATTTGTGTGAACGCACAAGAGCACATACATCATTAAGAAGACATTGGTAAAGTGTGGTACTTCACTGAAGGTGCTAAGCAAGGAGCCTATTATAAGAATAATGTTCACTTTAAAAAATTATAGAAAGAATTGAAGGCATGCATCTAGGTTCTGTCTTGTGCACTGGATATTACTTCTAAGATCTAAAAAGATAAATCCTGTCTTCAGTTAACCCAAAGGAATTCTTCAGATGGAAGAAAGCTCCCACCTAGCCTAAAGCCAGCAAAAGAAGTAGCAAAATGAGGGTGGTTTCTAGCAAGTGAGTGAAAAGGAAGCTGAGGATGAGTGACAGAAATCCTTCTTTTATCCTAACTCATGCCTGCAAAATCCAGTGTGTGCCATCAGTTAGTTCAGTAACTCAGTGCAGCTCTAAGGCTGGACTAGTGTCCAAACAATGAAATGCAACCCAGCTCACTGAGCATCCTTTGCTTCCCTCCCCTGTGGACAAAGTCACACTCAACAGAAGGGAGATTTGAACTCTTGCTCAGTGTGCTTGGTTTAAGTATTGTGGAAGAAGCAAATCCTGACCAATGTTTCTTTGTAAGGACACTGCAGCAATAAATGTAATAATCTCAAATCACATCACTATTACATACAACTGATCTCAGTGCATAAACAAATATGCTCAGAGTTAATATCACTAAGTTAAACAATCATGAATAAAATATTTTTATCTAAGTGGGCAGACAAAAATATTATTTTTAAATTGCTCTGTACTAAGCCTGACTCCTTTTACAAGAAAATACAAAACTATTTATAGTTCGAGACTTAGTACAAATACTTATTATGCCATTACTTTGCAACATGGGCTCTCTATGCCATCAGTGCCAAGCTCCTAACTAGTTTTCAAAAATGAGATCGCATATTGTTCATATTAGACTTTGGAAGCTTTATTAATCATTATGTGACATGATGGAATATTCTGATTTAAAGCACATAAAAAATAAAGGTGAGATTCATATTTACTAGCCTAGGAATCTAAAATACTAACACCCAAGGCCAGTTTGTCAGCCCAATCTTCCCTCCTACAAATGGGAATAAATGCAACCCCTTTAGAAGGCAATGAATTACCTTCAAATAGGTCACATGAATCACCCTACAAAGTTACTAGGTTCCTTCTAAAAGCTATGAAGACTAGTTTTGACCCACAGGTCTGACATTTAAGTTTCTAGATTAATTCAAAGACAAACAGTTACTGCCTTTTGAATGACAGTTTTGTAGCTAAGAGGCTTAAGGGAAATTAGACAACTGTTCTATAGGCAACTCGGGCTTAATTTTTTTCACAGACTAAATTCCTCTGCTAGATACTTAAAGCTATCATTGGGAAAGCATATGTTTTTGAAGTGGATGGTGTTGCAGGTACCAATGTACTATAGAACACAGGAAACTTTAAAAACAAACTCACTATGCCAGCATAAAAAAGTTCAAGAGATTGACTGCAGCTCTAATTGCTTTAAAGTAATTACCATCAAAACTGAAAGGCAAACATATCTCTCAATATAAAATAAAATGCTGTCACTATAAGCAAAAGAGAAATTAAATATTATAGTTATTTTCCAGTGGCAGATAGAAAGGGTGTATGTAGCAGTCAGTGCTGAAGCATAGCAGAAGGATTTCTTTTGAAGTGTTTAGATAATAACGAACACTTCTGCATATGCAGAGATTAAAAAAATTATGTCACCACTGAATTATAATTTCTGATGTAATTTTGTATTCATCAGACTAAGGTATGTTGTTGTCACAATCTGATATTAGGATACGTGGCAATTTCTATGAAAGGTTTAAAGGTGATCCCCAAATGGTGAAATTAAGATGCAAATGAGGTCAGATGTCACATGCATGATGAAATTTTATTAGAGTAGCATAGCAAAGTTACTAAAGCTGACAGGACAGGGAGAAAACTAGAAACAGAAAATAAAGGAGAAAGCAGAAGACAACAAGAGATAGAATAGTCACCACCACAGTCCAGACGACTACGTCAATGGGGCAGAGAGCTGCTTTTCCAGGAAAATGTTTCCCATAGCATCCCAGATATGGTTCTTGCTCACTACACCCCCACTTCTCTCCCTGTGCAAATGAGGAATTCCTTCTACCTTCTCTGTACTCCTCCAAGAGATAAGGGTGGGGGGTATAGTGTAGATCTTTGGTCTTCCTGATTGGTGAGATCAGCCATCATAAACTGGGGGATTAAGGCAGCAGACACCTC
>VYZU01011266.1:22246-36736 GCA_013401355.1 Ceyx cyanopectus
CCGCCTGCGCCTCCCCGCGGCCTCGCCGCGCACCGCTCCGGGCTCCGCGACGCTACGCGCGCTGCCCCGGTGTGCCGCCCGGCCCGCCCGCTCTGCCGTTTGGGGGGTGTTTCGCTGTTCGGTGCTCGCCCAAATGTCTACTCCGACGGGGGTGGGGGGAAGGAGCGACGAGACACCCACTTAGAGTTGTAGTTGGGCTCGTTAGGTGAGCAAAGAACATGCACCGCGCGGGACCGCTTGAGGGGAAATACACTCACGGGTACCGGTCGACTCCAGAGGGAGTTTCATCTCTGTGCGACTGGGAAAGACCTAAATTGCTCCATTCAATAGCAGTAGGGGTTCTATGCGACCACGGCCGTGGGGGATCCTCCTGGCGCGCTAAGAGCCCGAAGCCGACATTTCGTATCGGTAGCTTTCGCAATATTCCTTCCCGCAACACGGCGAAATCTCTGACCGTGTCTCCGAACCCTTCCACTCACCTTCTAGTGGGATAGACCCCTGCCCTTATACTGCCCCAGCCTCGCCTGGTGCAGCTGGGTCAGGCCAGACTTGACGTTAACGGGAGGCTCTGTGGGGACCGAGCCACGGCGAGGAGACAAAGCGAGGGAATGAGGCTACACATAATTTCCTCACTTTACTTTTACTTTCCCTAAAAATTTAAGAAATAAATTAAATTAATGAGCTTAAAAATGGTAAGAGAAAGACACAACGTGCCTCTGTGTCTACAGAGATGCATGACAAGACAGACGTGGGGTTTTTTTTATATATTTTGTTTTGTTCCGTTTGTTTGGGGTTTTTTTTTGTGTGTTTGGTTTTGTTTGTTTTTGTTTTGTGTGTATGTGGGGCGGGGAGGGTGAGTGTGTTTTTTGTTTGTTTGTTTGTTTTTTCCCGAGACCCATTTGGACTCGGCTTGGAGGTGTTGGAATCTGGAAGCGGTGCGGGCACGGAGATGAGGGGAGGACCTGCCACCGTGCGCGGAGACCGCAGTGCCCCGAGCGGCCGCCGCTGTTCATGCTACCCCTGTCCTGGGCCGAGCATCCATCCCATCCAGCCCCATCCCTGACTGCACTGCCCCACCGGGAGGCTGACTCCGGCTCAAGACCGCCCGACATCACGCCACCGGTTTCAGATTTTTCCCGTCTCTGTGGGTGAATATCTTCCACATTCAGGTTCCCGCGGAGGAGGTGAAGAAGGGGGGTGAAATAAGTCCAGGCAGAGCGCGCGGCCACCGACAACCTTCCCGCTGCCCTCCCCATCACGCGCCGTGACCCGGGACCAGGCTGCCTGGGACGGGGGGTTGTGAGCGTCCCAAAACTGCAAAGGAACTGCCAGCTACACCTCTCTCGATGGCAGCTATTTTGTACTGGCACCAGACCTTCACGGGCAGCAGAGAAGAAGGAAGCAGTGGGGCAGCTACTCTGCATTAAGTACAGCAGGAGATGAGTGGTGAAAATGTCAGCTGGATCCTACTCCGGGACCTCCACGGTTGCAGCATCGAGCCTCTGCATCAGACTACCGTGTCAATAACTGGCAAACATTTCAGACATGACCCAAATTAGTTACTGTTAAGTTTTCGGCAGAAACATGATGCCTTTGGAGAGCTGCTCAGAAAACAGTCTAGTGTCACTGAGCAGTGCGCAATATGGTTGCGCTTGTACCAGGTGTCTCTTCCTAAGAGATATATGTTAATTGAATTTCTGTAGACCAACTCATGTTGATTCAAGTACAAATCAAATGCCAAAAGCAGCTGTTCTGGGAAGCAGAGCCAGTCATTCTAGTATACACAAATGCGTATGCCTATGTATATACACACATAGACCCATACATGCATATCCATACAAAGGCAAGGAGAAAAAATCAGGTAAGTAAAGGCATCCTAGTGCAATGAGAACCTAAGAGACTCCAATGAAGTGTGGAAGAGGCTACACCTTTATACTGCATTAGAATTATTAGTGTGAGCTAATCTGACTATTATAGGAGTATTTGTTCCTCTTGTGTATGCTACCAGCACTGCCAAGATTGCAGTGTTACTACGGATAGTATGTGTAGGCAAGACTTACTTTGACAGGTATTTGATATTCACTTTCCAGAACAGAGTGTTTTTTTTCCTCCCATACATTTATTTATTAGAACTTGAAAGTCAAATTCTGAGTGTAATGTTTATTTTTTTCACAAGCAAACACCTCTAGAGTAACAATATGTCCCTTGTCTTTTTATATGCATCACTATAACATTTCTTTTCAGGGGTGAATGCAGCATGGCACTATCAATGTGCTTTACATTTTCTGGCATTTTATACATGATAAAGCATTAGCAGTCTCCTGTGTGTCTTGCCGATGCATATATTTAATGATTAAACTAATAATCAGATAAAATCTCTATGGTATATACTCAAATGAAAACGAAATAAATACAATTTTATCTCTGAATCAGGACATAGGAGTCTGGATTTTTTTGCAATGTTCTGAGTTTGTGATATTTTATTCCTAACACATAGCTAGCTGCCAAATGTTTCTCAGCAGTGAGTACTGTGGCAGAGAGAGAGAGGTAATAGGGGGGAAATTAAACATTCTGTGAAGCTGGTATCACGTATTTGAGGTTTTAGAGGTTATATGTTAACAGTGTGACTGGGCCTTCCTTTAATTTGCTCACTGTGTCATACTGAATTAGGTTCCCCTTGAGATCTTCTCCATTTCTACCTCCACATTACACTGTTCTCCTCAGAATACTGCTGACACATGCCCAGCAGTTGACCATTTGCAATTCAGCTCAATCTTGTATATCCTAAATACAAAGCAGACTTTTTTTTTCCTTTCTCTCTGCAGTTTGTGCAAATATCATTGGGGTGTATCTCTTGATTTATTTCATGAACCACTACAAACAGAAAAAGCATTTGGAAAATAATAATTGTTTTCACCTTCTAATATCAAAGAATATAGGTAAGAGTATCTGCAGCAGGTGCAAATCAGTATGACTTTACCCAAATCAGTGAAGCTGTATTGACTTACATGGAGATATGGCTCATTATCTTTAAAGAGGAATGTAAAAGCAATGAAGAATTTTAAACTAGATTTCCTCAGTCAGCACCAGGTAAAAGGTACCATAATATTCCCATGTCTTGGCAGGTTTTCTTTTTTTTTTTTTTTTGTATTAATGACAGATTTTCTTACTAGTAGCATGACAGTTTACAAGATTATGAGATTTTTCCCTCAGATGGAAATTTACATGCATAAGAAAGAAATTTAGAGCAATTATTTAAAATAATTATTTTGTCTATTAATTACAGCATACGTTGTATTAAATTTCATTAATTTTGGATAATGGAGGAAGATTTCCTCAGGTTTCTATTGTTTTCATATAATCTGAAATATACTACTGCTGTCCTATTGCTACATTATTACAGAATGATGTAAAATGTGAAAACACATCATAGAATAAATAGTGTCTTTTATTACAGATTAGAATTTTTTTTTCTATGTTTGTTTTGAAGATTATATTTTTACAAAGAACAAGGATTTTTTTTTCTCTCTATTAATCTAATTTAGGAAATATGTAAAAGTTAATTCTATTAGTTCTATTGTTACACTTCTCCCAGACGGAACTTTTTGCAAGCAGTAGATTGCTCTTGCCAGCTCACACTAGGCATGCCATACTGTTAAGTCTTTCCTTCCACATAACTCAGTGTATTGCCATTTATGTACTTTAATACCATTAGTCAAAACTCAAGTTACCAAGACTTCAGGAAAAGAGATCCTTTTAGTGAATGATTGAAGTACATAAGGAATTTGTGAAAGAAGAGGGGGAAAATAACAGCACAAATCTTTCATTTTTAATGAAACATTTATTGTCAGAGCAGTTGTTCTTTCGAACGTTTAGCAGGGGAAAAAGGTCATTAGTGAAGAGAGAAACAGGAACATGCGAGGGGAAGGAGGAGAGACATTAATGGACAGTAGTGAGTAAATAGTAACACTTTCCTTAAACCAGGCAAGTACTTACCTCAGCTATAGGACCCTTAGTATATGCCAGATCAACTAGAACATAAAACTGTATTTCTTGGTTTCTTTTTTAATTTGGTTTCCTGTAAAAAAAAAATATTAAAAATGAGAGGGCAAAACAAAAAAATATTTTGGTATTTGCTCAACCTTAATTTCAGGTCATGACAAGCAGGTCCTTGTACAACTTTCTCAAGAAATTCAGGTGAGAAGATATTTGGGATTTGTATTTTAATAGAGGAAAGCAAGTCCCTTCCTTGGCTTTATCGGCAGATAAATTGCTATTTGATTTTATATTTGAAGTTTACATTAGAATTATGAAGAATTCTAGGTACACTTGCTATTTTATTACCATTGAAATCTCATCAATTCTTATTTTTTTAGCAGACAACATGCAATTAAACTCTCTTTACCTACTTTCATTTGTCAGTTCTCCAGAATTCACATCTGTTATTTTTATTGTTGTGCTACAAACTCTTTCTCCTTTCTTCTCATACCCAGAGTTTTTAAATGATTTAAGCTTATTTTTTCTGACATCAGAGGGTGGAAATTGGTGCACTAAGGTTCACTGCTTTCTTTTGCAACTTTTTAACAAATAGTAGAATTAAATCCTTTTTTTGTGTGTGTTTTTTTAAAGCTGTTTAGTTTTTGTCTTCCATTATTATTTTCAGATGTCTGTGCTTCTCAGTAATCACTGATATTTCTTCAGAATAACCAGCTGTTACATTTTTGAGATTTTTCTGGGAGACTCTTTCTGTGTAGTAGTTTTAGAAGGGTACAGGTCTAGCAGATCAAACCCAATGCTGGAGTGGGGTTCAGCTCCAGAGTAGAAACATCTACATTTAGGTGTAAGCATTTGAACTGCTGAGTGTCTTAAGGTCCCTTTAGAGTAAATGGAAATCTATCAATGTTGTCATGGGGGGCTGGATAAAAGTTCATCTTTGCCTGTGGATTTTGACTCAATAGTCTCTTAGCACTGACTGGAGGGAGCAAATACCAAAGCAGCAGTGCCTCATGCTGTTTCAGGTTCCCAAGGCTATCTAAGATGCCTTGTAAATGGTGAACATATAATTTTTGTCTTGCCTTGCCAAGTCATGTCTTATAGGTGACCTCCTTTATGGAGGTTAGATCCAATACTCTGACATCTCACAGAATCCATGCAGCTGAATCCATACTGGATCCCTTCTGGCTCTAGTAGGAGAGCAGTTCCCTATTTCACGTTAACACTAATATAATAGACACACAAAATCAGATGTTTGTATCACAATCCTTACAATTACATGAGGAAAGCATTAAGACAGTGATGGCAAAGCAAAATTTGTTGAAGACGAGCATGTGGAACTCAAACATAAGTAATGATCTCTTTCTCATTTTCTGAAAGAATTGAACCCTTTACCTGTGTTTATAAGGGTGGTAACCTGGTAAAAGACCTGAAATATTGGAAACAAATTAGATCTTTCAGTTGGGAGATAAAAGGAAACAAGAGCCAGGATTCCAGGGCAACTAGCCAGACATTTTAGGTATCTCTAGGAGTATGAGGAATAAACAGAAAGAACGAGATGTCTTGCTACACAAACAAAGCTATAACTTAATTGGCAAGACAGAGACTTCGCAAAATAAATCAAAGGATTGGAGCGTTGAGATAGAAAGGTACAGACTGTTCAGGAAAGAAAGGCCGAGAAAAGAAGGCAACATTATATTACCGAGAATGTGTTTATGGTCTTCTAAAAGAAAATACAGATACACCAGAATTTGCTAAGGTAGAAAAAACAGGGTTTCAAAACAGAGGTCTACCTCAGTTTAGTTTGGGAGAAGAAGTAGCTGATCATCTTAAACATGTTCTAGAGCATTGAAGAAAAGAAAAGAAAAGAAAAGAAAAGAAAAGAAAAGAAAAGAAAAGAAAAGAAAAGAAAAGAAAAGAAAAAATAATCCCTTGAGTACACATCTAAGCTGCCATTCTGGCAAAGAGCTTCCTTGGACTTCTGCCTAGGTGCCCCTTANTTCATGGAATTGTTAAGATGTGGTTTTACATCCTCAACAGGTAAAGTATGTAACTATATTTTATTCTGTGTTAATGGGACAGAATAGCTGAAAATGTAGATGTGGAGGCCTCTCAGATGTAATAGAAGTCAATTTGAAATTATAGGAATGAGACCAGCACTTCAAAAAAGGAAGGTCATGTCAAACTTGGACATCTGGTAGGAAAAGTTAGAAGGTTTTAATGGAACATACACTCAGCGGGAGAGTAAGCCAAAGCTGTTTTCAAAAAAATAAAAAGCAGTAATTTCAGGAAAGCTGTAGTTGTTTGGAAAACATTACCAGAAGTATACCATGTTTTGCTCTAGTTAAGCAGCATTTTTCATGAGCTCTGGAGCTCATGTTTAATGGTTTTAAAAAACACCCCAAACCTGCAGGGAGCTTAGAGGTCAGCATCATAGATAATAATGTGACCTTTCAGAAATGTATGTGACCTTTCAGAAATGTTTCAGCAGGGCTTGTTCTGCCTAAGAAAAGATGTCTTTAAGCTACAGCTGTATATTTTATAGTTGTGTAAAAGAGAGTATTAAAGAGACAGCTAATATATTCATGAGAAGTAGAAGTAACCATTTCTTTTGTCTTAGCAAGGAAAACCTCAACTATACATAAGTAGGATATTTCAAGCTATTAGGAAAAAAAAATACAGAAAAAAATCACATGAGAAAGTAATGGAATCCATATCTTTGAAACATGTGAACCTTTCTATGAATATTTTTTTTTTCTATTTTAGTATTCTTTAAGTGGCTGTAATGATATACTTTTCTCCAAAACTTAGTGTATCCCTTTTATAGATTATATTTCTGGAAACTGAGTTTGCATGCTTTTAAGAAAGACATGCAGCCAATCTGTTTGCACTCTCAGTTGCTATTTGAACAGCGTGATTCAACTTTGGAAGCATATGTAGCCTAAGAGAGTAAATACAATTTCTGTCCTGGCCTTTATGTCTGAAAATGGAGAGATCTTCCCTTTGGACACAACCCTATAAAAGCCATCCAGGACACTAGTGCCTTTGAGCAGAGGAATTTGGCTTGTGCTCATCGTGGTTTGAGACAATAGGACATTAAATGAGGAATTCAATTGCCTAACCATAGGCACCATTCTACATTCCTTTAGGGTATCCCAAGGGTCCATGTAGAGCCAACAGGTGTAACCCCAGCCTGATAGCAGATCCACATCCATCCAAAGGATATCCTACCAGCCAGGTGTTCCACAGTGTCTAAAGTAGCACCAGGCAACTGAATACTGACCTAAAGGTGCTTTTTGGTGGATTAACCACTTCTTTTATTTTTTTTTTCTACCTAACTTTTTTCTAAAGCATACTTTATTTTTTTCCTTGAATAAGAAACTCTGGTTTAAATGCAAATCACAGAAAAATTACCCAAGCCTTTAAAAACCTTAATTCTTTTCCTCTCTCCACCAAACAAATACATTTATGTTTTTAATTTGTAAGAAAGGGAGATGTTTTCAAAAATATATGGCTTATACAGTATATTGATGATCTGTTTCCTACAATCTATAGAATAACACTTCACTCTGATGGTGGGTTGTGTTGAAATTGTGCACAAAATTCACTTATTCTGCAGATGGATACTAGAACAAGCAGGGATATTAAGACATCAACTCTCCCCCTACTTTGTAAATACCTCTTTTGTGCTGTCTCTGCGGTTCAGTTTTCTTAATTATAAAGTGTCAATCACCTTTATTTATCACACCATGACAATTGTGCACTGAGTATCCAGGAAGAAATCCTGAATACTTGTAAAACCTTTAAACACTCTGTAGTAACAAAAATAATAATAAGAGACTTGTGTAGAATGGATCCTTCACTGATTTTGCATTTTAGATAAAAATAGTTAATTTATTTAATTTTTTTTAGATGTTTTTATGAATATAAAATGCTGGAAGAGGATTATGTCTGTGTATAAAGTCTTGCTTGTAACCAGTTGTACTAGGTATACTGAGACTCACTAATAATGAAGTGTGAAGGTCATATATATTTATTTATTTATTTTATGGCAGGTGATATTGACAACGTTGAGAGAGGTATCAAGAGTATCAAAGGATATTTCAAGACTGAAGTTGCTTTCCTTTAACAGAAAAAAAATATTATGCCAGGTCTTTTATGCTTTTTTTATAGCTAGGTAGAAATAAACTAAGATATTTGACTCATGTTTTTAGTATTATCATTTTAGACTTCTTTTGTAGATATCTATTTTATTTCAGTTTATTTTGTATGTGTGTGTGTGACAGAACACTATGAAATTGGCTTCCTGGATTTAAAATTGCTTAATGCAGTCTTTAGCTGCAATTTCTGGTATTATATTCTCTAAGTAATGTTAAAATCAGAAGGAAAATTACTTCACATTTGATTATGTGCAACAGAAAAGCAAGATAATTTGTTGCATAGAATTTCAGAACATTGTTTAATGAGTAATTCTGAGAGAGCAAGCTTCTATTTATACTAAAATAAATGGGTACCATTATATTTCCCAGTTACTCCAGTGTGTTGTTACCATTATTATTAGCTGAAGAGAAGTGACAGAAGCTGGGCAGGGCAGATGGAAAAACAAGCGTACGGAACATATGGACAAACTGCCTCCGCCCTGAAGTGAATAGTTTCTAGGTGTGTATTTTCTGTAGTACAGTTTACAGTCAAGGAAAGCTCGATAGATGGTGCTGTGGAGACAATTTACAGTCATTGCACCGATGTGTAAGGTGTACAACATTGTACTCATACATATCTGCATGAAGAATGGAATAGGCTCACACAAATAATTAATTCTACCTGTCTACTTCTTTTATTTATCTCACACTATAGAATTTCAGGCTTAATTATAAGTAAACCAACAAAAATCATGTACAATTTTATTGAAAAATATGTATTGAGTGTGTGCATGTGTGTAGATTTTTTTCATTGATGGATAGAAGCTGCTCAGCATTTTATATTGGTTCAGCATCTCTTCTGTCACTGTACTCACCATAATATAGTTATACAGCTGTTTGAATTGTTAGGTGAAAGTCTAGTACAGCACATATACCTCTGGGTATTTTATACAGGTATGTCTTTGTGAAGAGCTTTAGCCAGTTAATGACTGGCTGCATAGGAGTGACGGACTTTGCTGTGTCTGTTTTCTGCCTCTGATCACTGCTGCCCTTGCTGTGGGAAGGATGATCGGTTTACATAAGAAGATATTATTTTCCATCAGTGCTGTGGCAGGACCACTACTGGGGATCAATAGAGAGCTATGACTGCCATCTGTTTAAAACCATGAAACCTCTGTATCTCAGGATAGCTCAGCACTTAATATGGTGCTCAGATCCTAATCCCATGGGTGCTAGTTTCTATGAAGGTCCTAAGAGCTTTGGTGAGATCTGCCTCACCAGGTGTTACTTAAAATACAGATGTCTGTATGTGATTATGCTTTCCTGCTTATAAGCTACACTACAATCAGTGTAGACAAAATGGTTTGTCAAAGTATTTTTCACAGATGAGATGGGTCTTGTCATAGGAATGCCTTTTTGTCCTCAATAATGACAAAAACAGAACAGGGCACTTAACCTTCATACAAACATCTTCAATGAATCTTGTCCTTGTGGCCCAGAGAAACACTACTGAACAGGGCTTTCTGAGGGAGGACATGTAGACAATATTGCAGCTTGGAAGTAGGAATTTACAAACATCGTGTGCATAAGTGTATGGAGCAAGCTGAGTTATATCATCTCAGCTACATCCTTTAAATTCAGATCCAGTTCGCCAGGTAAACTATGCGTTTCTTGATTTTCTAGGCATCACATGATCTATGGAATCTGTGTAGGATTGCTCCCTTCTGCAACACCCACATGACTAGAAGTAAGGATTAGTAAGGACTTGGGCAGACAGCTGTAGTTTGTGCATCCTGGGCTCATAACCTAGACATGGTCTGATGAGGAAGGGCTACCACTTGTTCCAGTAAGAAAATTTAGACCTGTCAGATCTTGAGATGGTATAAGCAGTTAAGAGAGACACGATAAGGGAATAACTGCATTTCATAGCAACATTTTTCATCTGAACATTTCTGGGATGCAGCAGAACATGATGTAAATAATATTTGGACCTGTACTGTCTCATTTTACACACTCTCTATGGAGTCTAGTGGAGCTCCTGGATTGTCTTCCTCAGGGTCTGTAAGGACTTTACAATCACTATTACTCAGATATCAGAGGTAGTACTGAGAAAAAATATTGAAATAATTATTTAATCTTGTTGAAATTAATTCTTTGTTCAAAATCAGTTCCTTAATGTTTCCCTACAGTAAGTCTAGTTCATTTCAGATCAGTCTTGAGCATCTAAATTCCATAAATACTCTGTTGCACTCTTATTCACTACATTTTTGAAAACTCTTGACTATGTATACAATAATTAGAATGGTCATGCATACAAAAGAAGAAGTTGGGAGTCAATGTAAATACATTTTTAATATCAAAATGACAGATAATGAGAATGTGTTTCTAGTAGTCATCCAACTTAACTCATGATGTTTCTCTAGGGGGGAGAAATATTTGAAACAGCTGTTCAGAAAATATTAAGTAGAGCTTAAAGGCTATTTGGAATGCCACTGAAGTTATACATGTTGTTACTATAGAAGAATGGTAATAAATAAGTACACTCACAAAACAAAGGATATTTTGTGCAGTAGAATAGTCTGTGTTTATGTAAACTAACAAATGCTGTTAATGACTTGTGAAAGCTAACCCCAATTTTGTGCAGTACAACTTAATGGAAAAAGGACTTGGAAACATGGCAAAAATCACCTGAGTATGACAATCCAAAAAATTTATCAATAACTGCCTTCTACAGCTTGATTGATATCCATTGTCAAATACAATGTAATGCTGGCATTTTCATTGAGATTTTACACTTATCATTGCTACACAAATACTTTTCCTAATTACTTAATGTAGTATTTAATGACTTGCTAGAAATCTTTTTTTCATTTTTTTTTCTTTTTTCCCTTTCTTAGATAGTTTTGTGGGTGGAAATAATTCTCTGTGTGATTGTGCCATTTGTGCAAGTGACTGTCGAGGTTTTTAAGAATTAGTAGTTCTATTATGCATGTTATAATTTGTGAATCATTTCCCAAAACTAGAGATTGCTTGAACTGTGGAAAAATCTAATTTTCTAATCACAGAGATCCTATGACTGTTAGATCATTTTCTTTCTTTGTAGTGACTTCTGTAAAAAATTGATGTCTATAGAGACCTTTCCTTCTGCTAAAATATTTTTATTTCTCATAATTCAGTTTTTATGAAGTTAAATCACTTCATAATGATTATTTAATCTGTCACTCTAGAAAAGAATTCCTATGCCCTAACTGCTTTCATAACTTACACGTGAATAAAGAATATTTTTCCATACTTTGTCTCCTAAACAACAGTTTCCAAAACAGTCAGTATCAGCCATATAATATGCTAAATTTGAAAGTGATTAAAAAAAAAACAACTAAAAACCAAACAACTAATAATGACACTTTCATGTATTTCTTTCTGAGCAAACTTATGATGTTTGATGGCTCATGAAATTCCTATATTAATTTAGAGATTATCAATCTTTTGCAAATAAATTCCTGCATTATTAGTCTTAATAGGTTATTGTTAGTAAAAAGAAATGGCCCATGCAGAGTAAAAAAGTATATGTAACACAATTTTCATTTAATAAACAAAAAGGATGTTAAAAAAAATGTATGGTTAGATTCTTCTTGGCCTTTGAAGAAATACACCAGGAGAGGAATGGGGTAGAAATCCTCCTAATGGAGCACAGCCTTTTGTTTTTCAGTTCTTCATTGTACAACTGTCTCTGCCCCATGAGAAGATAACGCTTGTCCAGATAGTATTGGTTTTGATTTGACAGGAAACAGGACTCTAATTACAGTGAAAAACTTTACTTTTTTCCTGACATAGGAAATCTGCCGGATGAAATTTGCCGGAGCCAGGAGGAGTGAAGCAGCCCCAATAGGCCTCAGAGATGCTTGTTGAGCTAGGATGAACTCAGGTAAGTTTGCAACTTCATCAGGCATGGTCTTCAAAATAAAAATGCAGATACTGGACAATTATACTAATAGAGGAAAAGACTATAAAACAGTCAGGATATTCAGCATTGGACTGTTCGTTAGGACCTCTGTAAGTCCTGAAGCACATGTCAGGGTTAGTGATGGTGGTGTCTCACTGGAGACGAACTTTCTGGAACTGCCTGGAATGCTGTGTTAAGTAACCTAAAACATCCTAAAGCAGAACTGGCCATGACTTAACCATGCCAGAAGATGCTTATGCACCTCTATACTATTTTTAAGTTGGAAATACTACAATCCTGTCACCTAAACTAGTCTAGAGCTCAATTCCTAGTGTTGGTAGAAAGCTTCTCCTCAAGTCTAGACTAATTCCTTCTCTGGTAATTGTGCAAACTATTGTATAAACTTATTTGGACTGTTGATACACTGTTTTTTTGTGGGAGTCATGACTCTGAAGAGAAGGGAAGGAAAGACAGCTCATGTGGGTTACAAAAGCTTGAGGAGAAGTTATAATAGTAGGTAGGGACTAGAAGGGATTTGATATCATTACATGTCATTTTACCTGATGGTGACAATTTTCTGACCTTACGTAGGTGGGTGGGCCATCTTACATAACCCTGAAAAAGAGCATATAAATTAATGTGTTCAATAAATAAGCCAAGTCCTGTGGAAAGAGCTTTTGAGCTTTTTCAATTTAATTTTGCAGCCCTCATGTGCATACTTAATGTTTTTCTCCGTTTTATTTGCTCTAAAATGCCCTGGACTAATACTTTGGGTCATTTTTCTATATTGCTGACCACTTTCATACAAATAAATATTCCTCATATACTTCTATTACAGTTCTTGTCAGTGCCTGATAACCCAATTAAAGTATTGACTTGTATCCTCTTCATGGTTTGTTTGGTTTTAACCTATGTTTCTTGCATTGATATGCAGGCAACCTGATATATTCAAGAGACTTCAGCTTAATGTTATGGATGGTAGTGACTCTGCTGCCTCGGTAACATTGCTAAAACATCACCAGTCATCATTCAAGCACTGGGCAGTGATAGTCAAACAGCTGGATTGGTCTGAAACACTTTTCAAACACCCTTGGATTCCTGAAAAACAGCACATACACAAACATCATGCCAACTCAGCAGGGTGTGCCTCTTCATCCGTAGTCACCAGCATAGCCATCTGACCTGTCAGGAGCCCTTAGTATGGGCAAGGGCACAGGGACCAGCGGCTTGAGTAGTCACTCCCTCCACACCACCCATAGCTAGCTGTCAGCTGCTTGCTTAACATGAGGACCCCACACAGTCCACATTCACCCCTACATTCTCCTACCAACTATGACAGAGAAAATCCATTCATCCATTTTTTCCCCCTTTTTCTCTCTTCTAATTCTAAAAATAACCCCATAAATTGTTGGGACTGTTGTTGTTTCTTTATTACAACAAATAAAAGTATTTTCAATGCCCAGAATGTTTTGGNTTACCAGGAGCACAACCAGTATATCTGAAATACAGACTCAGCTGACTTTCCCAGGAGTGTTCCCACAATACTCTCTAATTTTGCTACTTTGTTTGACTTGTTACTTTGAACTATTATTTATAATATATTTTCAGAAATGTTTGTCATAGCTACTGAATTGCACAGGAAGCTTTGGAGGAAGTCAGCTTAATCCAGAATTGCCTGGTATGGAAAGTTAACCCTATATTGTGCATGAATTTATAAAATATTTTATTTCTTCGCAACAAATGGTCTTAGTCACCATCTGTTGCACGATTATAAATCTTCTCTGATAGCAGGACATTATCCAGTCTCTGAACATTGACTATTTTCTATCTATCACCTGTAAAAGCATGTGTCTAATAAAAATTAATCCATCTTAGAAAATGACCGAGAAGCTGAAGGAAAAATATATAGTCCTTCTGGTGATTACTGTCTTTTTTATTTAATAAAGAGACAGAGTTTCAATTCCAACATTTTGTCCAGTGTCTGGACGCCAGTATGTCCCCCATGGAATATTCTAGTTCAAGACATAAATTAAAATACTTTCTGTTTTTCGACTTTCTGTTTTGTTTTGTTTTGTTTTTCATTAATCTTAATTAGGAAAACTACAATCCATGATCTAGAAGGACCCAGACATTAATGGGTGTGTTTACCAGACTGGTAACCAATATGCTTGAAGATGTGGCTGACATCAAACTATTTATAATTGTCTGGTTGAACAAATAGAGACTTGGACAGACTAGAGAGCTGGGCAGAGAGAAATTGAATGCAATTTAATAAGAGCAAGTGTAAGGTGCTGCATCTGGGGAAGAACAACTCCATGTATCAGTACAGGCTGGGGGCTGATGTACTAGAGAGCAGCTCTGGAGAAAGAGACCTGGGGTCCTGGTGGACAGGGGGATGACCATGAGCCAACAATG